>JAJDFF020000174.1:0-68329 GCA_021527025.2 Geoglossum cookeanum
TGAGCCCACACATTGCCCAATGACTCACAAAACTCCCCGACTTACGGCCCGGGCCCTGAAATCTTGGCGGGTAGAGAGAGAGAGAGAGAGAGAGGCCTCCAATTCATTCGTCATTCATTCATTCGTTCGTTCCGTCCGGTCGGGTTACCCTCCCTGGAATAAAACTTAAAAAAAATTAAAAAAAAATTAAAAATAAAAAATAAAAATAAAAAATAAATAAAATAAATAAAAAAGTCGGAAAACGGGGGATTTTTATTTCATTTAATGTTTGAAGGGGTAGTAGGGCTGTGTAAAAGAAAGGAAATGGGTAAAAAAAATAAATAAAATTTTCCGAAGAAAAAAAAAAAAACTAATAAAAGAGATTAACCGAGATGGGGAGGATTGAAGAGAGAGAGAGAGAGAGAGAGAGAAGGGGGAAGGGGGGCTTGTATTATGCATAAAATGTTATAATGTTATAATGTTATAATGTTTTTTTTTCTTCTTTTTTTCTTTCTTTTGGCCCGAGGCGCAATAACATAGCCACCATCTCCTTCCCTCTCCAGCTTTTGCCGCCGGATAAAAAAAACAACTCGGAAAAAAAAAAAAAAAAAAAAGGTCGGAACGGAGTAATCTCACCTAACTTACAATTGAAATATAAAAAAAAATATATATATATATAAAACTGAACTATTATACGTGGGGGTTTTTTTTGGGGGGGAGTTTTTTTTTTAATATAGCTTCGTTGATTATGTCAAGGTTGACGACGACGACGACGACGACAACAAACGATGATGATGGTGATGATGATGATGATGTAACGTTAACGTTAACGTGCCAACAGACGACACCCCCAAGGCAACAACCACTTGGCTCTGGCCTCCGAGACAAACCAACACACAAAAGAGAGAGAGCAACGCCATGCCTCATTCGGTCGCGTTCTGGAAACTGATCACAAAAGTAAAAAAAATAAATAAAATAAAAAATAAAATAAAAACCCTTCTTTTCTATTGCGTCATCAAGTCACGGAAGTAAATCTGCTTTCAGCCATTGTTTCCTCAGGTGTTTTTGTTTCCTCGTGTTCCCCTAAATTAAGGCAAGAAAAAAATAATACGAAAAATATAAAAAATAAAAAATAAAAAATAAAAAATTAGAAATGAAAAGATTCCTTCCCGCTCAGTTAGATTGGGGGCCAGATGAGGATTATCCAATTCTGAAATGGGAAAAAAAAGAATGGTTGGCATACAAGACGTGAATACCGATAAAACTTTGCCCTAAATACTCATTCCCTCCGAACAACCATATAATAAATAAAAAAAAAAGCAACAGGGTATCTACATCAAAAAGCTCAATCCTTCCTGTGCCTTCACAGCAGCCGCAACATGCCAAGGCACCACACTCTTCACAGGATCCACCACACCCTTCAGCCTAGCCAGGGTGCCAAGGTCCCGGTACATGCCTAGAATCTCCCTGAGCAGCGGCTCGTACGACCGCTGCGCGTGCAAGAGGTTCACGCTCATCACCGTAGGAGCATCCTCATGCTCACGTGAACTGCTTGTCCGCTTGACTAGATAGCCACTTGCCAGCGCGGGCTGGAACCGCGTAATGGCGTATGAGTCCTGGAGACGGTGCGACAGGACGACTCCCCAGGTTTCGTCGGACAGGTCGACGAGGGTTGCGTCAGCATCAAGCTCGAGTGGCCCTTCCGGTGCGGAGGTAGTGGTGTTGGCGGTGGCGGCACCGGGGGTGGGGGCACTACCGCTGGGCGTCGCTGGGGTTGCGGAAGTGCCGAATTGATCTGGAGACTGTGTGTTGGGTTGGGGAGTGGACACTGGCGTCGTGTACATTGCTGCTTGCGGGTTGAATGAACTTGGCATGAAGGGCGGAAGGCTACAGTGCAGGGAGAGCGAAGGACACGTATCAACAGCGATCAGCGTCAGAGTTGTTAGGTTGTTTGTCGCCGGCTGACTGGAGAGAGTCGTCCACACTGTGTAGCGGCTGTTAGTTAGACTGTTGTTCTTTGCTGTCTTCCATTATGCTTTTTTGCCCCACTGACAACTCATCGTTGTCGATCGTTTTCACTTACTGTCGATCTCCTCGCGACCCATTACTCCCGCCTTGACAAACATCAATCGCCAGTGCACTTTTCTAATCTCCGTAATCTCTAGAGTCGTTTCCCAAATCTCCTTGGCAACCTCCTCGAATGGTCGTAGAGTGTCGGCATTCTTCCTCCCCAGGCAGTATGATACACTTGACTGAATGTCTCCACGCATGTCTGTCCATGCGACAGACACCCACCGCTCGTCTATACTCTGCGAGTACCCGACGTGAAGGACAGAGTTCTCCCGTAGAAGCGATGGTGATGGCTCGGACGTGAGCTTAAAGTCGATAGTTTTTGGTGGAGGTTGGGCCAGTAGTATCGAAGGAGCGTGAGTGGTCGGGGGAAAGACGCTGATTTTGTCTGGGTCAGTTTGCGCGCAACGCTCATATACCTCCAGTGCCAATCTCGTGTATTGCATTTGAGTCGGTGATACTAAAGATGTCTTTGAGGCAATGAAATCAATCGGGACGATCTGTAGGACAACCTCGTTGATGTTCATCGACTGCTGGATTTCGGGGGAATAAACGTATGCTTGGAAAAGCTCGGAGAAGGCTGTACATAAATCCACGAGTGCGTTCGGATGGCTGAACGGGTTGATAAGGTAAATGACGATGTTTTGCAACTCGGCTGATATCTTTGACAGACACTCGCCTGTTACGAGGGAATTTCCCAGGTCAGTGGTTGCTACGGATATGGAGATTGAATCGAGAGGAAAGATGGAAGGCTTACCTAGCTGCACACAGGTATCCTTTAGAGCCCTCACCGCCGTTTCCATATCCGTTCCAATACTCGTATTCAGTAATCGTACAGCTACCAGCCCTTCCTTAAATCTGTCTACCTCACCCCTAGCGTGGCTACCGAGCCTGCAGCTCTCATACACGCTACTCAGCTTGTCCAGGAAATATCCGGCGCTTTCTTTAACTCCCTCGCCCGATGGGTGTACACAAAAAGCAATGACATCCTTTGATCCGCTGCAAGGACCGAAGCCGAAAGTTTCCCAAAAGTAAAGAGCTGGTGGTAGTACCTGTAACGGATTCTCCGCTCGTTGAACCTGAAGATGAGGAGGAGGGATCTTGAAGATATAGCTGCTCGTAGAGGATGCAGCTACTTCGCTCTTGAGAGTAGAATTAGTTCTTTTAGGTTGAGGAATGGGCCGCATGACATTTCTTCCAACAAGTGGGGTTTCAGGCGGCGCGTCTTCCACAATTGCGTAGGCGTTCAAGTTGCACTGCGTTGCTCCAGTGAATGCCTCTAGTACGACTTCGGCCGTGTTGATCTCATCCCGACTCCTCTGGATCGCAACCGCACACTCTTCCTCACTATCATGAAAGCTTGAACATGACTTGAGTGGCCCCAAGGTCCCAGAGATTAGCTGGTCCGCGAGGATTTGCCCTACCCCTATAAACTCTTTGCTCGCTAGTTGCAATATCCCCTCTGAGGGGTTTTCTTTCGTCGCAAATACCCCTGCCAGGGGCCAATCTGGGGAAGCATCAGGCGCCAGACAATCCCACGGAGGTGGGGCTAGATCGTCGAGCCTTTCCTTTTCAATGACAGGCTCAAAGGCTAAGCGCTGCAACGAAGATGCCATATCAACATCGCCGTCATCTTCCATGTCTCGCTTTCGTTTCACTCCTGCAGCGAGGTTTGGAGGTAGCTCTTCCTCTGTCGTATCATCATCATCGGAGATGTCACTCTCAGAGCTCTCTTTTTCACTGTCATCTGGGTCTGTTTCACTCCCATTGTTGTTGTCATCGCGAGTCGTCGCAATCGGTTCATCCGAAATTTTTAGGAAATCGCCTTGCTGGGCAACCGTAGTATCTGCATTAGTCTTGCGCTTGCGCTTCGGTAGCCCTATTAGAGGAATCGCATCAGGTTTCGTGCCCCTCTCTATTTCCGCTCCTCGATTCATCTCTTCTTCGGTGAACCAAAATCTACCCTGTGACATGTATTTGTGGTCGGAATCACCTAGAGATGGATTGAATACGACTGGACTGAAGAGGCTTTGCCTCCGTTTAACAGGGTGGCGTTGGTCCTTCTGCTGGACTGATTGTGCTTCATCGCCCTGGTATTGAGGGAGAGTAGTTGACTCGACTACTGTCTCCGAGTCCGGAAACAACTTCCTTCTGATAGCGTCCGGACTTAGAGGCGGGCTCATGATATGATCTTCAGTGCTCTCGTATTTCAGTGTTTCCTTTGCTCCTGTGTCTGGCGTTGGGCCTGGTGAGCCCCCCCCATGGCCCCTATCGACTGCTTTCAACTCGTTCCCTCCATTCTCGAGTTGGCTGGGTGACCCACCGGTGACGTCCTTCATCAGTTGATCAATGTCGAAATCTGCCAGATTTACTTCGGCTCCAGCGAACTGACCCACCGATTGTTGTTCTGTACCTTCCGCTGTTGAGTTCCCAGGCATAAGGCTAAGTATATGTTCACCACTCGCAATACCAGAGCCCATACTATTACCTGCGCCATCGATAGGAACACCACCACTAGTATCCATTAGATCAAGGCCCTGACCCCCGCCTTCACCAAGATCAGGCTCGTCAAAGAAGCTAAAATCTGCCTCGGTAATCTCGTTTTCGCCAAAAATCTCATCGTCCAACTCGCCGTAGAGGTCGACATCCCCACCCATGCCGGCCATATCAGTCCGAGCTCCATGATCAAGACTGCTTCCCGAAATCCCCAGGTCTGACATAATCATGTTCGCTTTCCTCGTTGCTCCTACACTAGTGTCACCCCCATCCTCCGGCCCAAATAGGTCTGCGTCCATCTCTGCAGCATCAGTGGGAGCAGTTGCTCCAGCGAAGGATCCCTCAGCTCCACTAGGTTGAACCGACCCCGGAGCTGAGCTAGGGGCGCCAAGAGATGGCGCACTCGCAGGCCCTTGGGGCTGCACACCGTCGGGTGGGGTCGGGTATACCCCACCAACGGGTTGAATGTCACCGGCAATGCTTGGCTTCCTAGCGGATGGCACAACAGTCGATTTTGCAAGCTTCTCTGCTTCCCGCCGTGAGCGCTCTTCTTCTGCTGCTGCGGCATTCAAGGCCTCTTGTTGTCTTAGGAGTTCCTCCTCTCGAGATTTCCGCTTGGCAGCGAGCTGCTCGTCTCGCCTCTTCTTGTCCAGATACCACCTTTCGGCAAACGTTAGCGGATCTTGAACGCCCCCGTCCTCAGGTGAACGGAACCATTCAAGACAAGTATCTATGGTGGCGGTGGAATTCCCTGCAGCAGGCGATATGTGACCTGAAGTGAAGAGCCCGGAAAATGCTGTTTGGTCCGCTTCTTCGGGCTGAGCATCAAGAGGCATGTCTTGACCTGCGGAGTCGTTGCTAGTACTTATTCGGTGGCCTATTGGATTCCCTAGAATGGCCCTCCAGAAACAAAGTGCTGCGGGCCATAGAATGGGCATCGGTACTTGCTTGTCTGATGGCGTTGACGCTGCGTCCACATCCTCTCCACCCACGCGCTCCACGCTTGTAGCCCATATCTGCACCCTGACCCAGCCGCCGCTTGACTCCCAGTCCAACATATCTAGTCCTCTCTCTGACAGCCACTCCGTCACATCTGACTTCCACCGCGATTCTACTTCCTTCCTCACTAATCGTTCCCTTGCCCTTTCACGCTCCTCCTCGTGGGAGTAGGTATCGTCCTCGGCCCATGTATCAGATGTCGTATGAGGACCAAGATATGTGCCCAAAGTACCCCCGGGTGCAAGCCAGATGGTGGTCTCTCCTGGCTGGGGTGATTGGTCGACCGGATCAAAAGGTAGTAAACTTAAGGCCTTCTGGTGAACAGTAGATGACGATATTAAAAGCGTTCCGGTGGTTGTAAGTCGAGCATCAAGAACCATTAGTGTGGGAGAAACCTTCGTCGAGAGAGTGTGTGGAAGTAGGTAATCACTCTCATCGTTGGTAGTGTTTTTGAAAGGGTGAGGGGGTACCAAAGTTCGGAGGTCGAAGGGTATGTAGCGGTGACATCTCGCTAGGCGATAGGCTATAGTAGAGAGAGTAGCGGTGATGAAGAGATGGTAAGGAAGAAGCGAGTCGTCTTCCTGTTGCTGCGGTTTCCCTGACACATCGGCGGGCGCGCCCGCGCTTGGTTGGGGACCTGATGAGTGTGTCCCGAGTGATGCATTCGCCAGTACAGCCTTTGCATTGACTGTTTGAGCAGCACGCCCACTTTGCTCGAAAGTACTAGACGTTGGCGTTCCCTGTTTCCGAGCCGTAGTAGTAACTGAGGCCCTTTTTTCGAGGGCTGATGAGCGAAAGGTTCCCGAGGATGTCTCTAGAAGTGGCGGTGGTCAGTGAGCGAGGTAGACCGTCGTAGATAAGATGAGATTTCTTTACTTTGAAGATTCACGCCCTCTGAAGCAAGCGCGCCGGTATCCACTCCGCTATGCTCGCCGCTCTGACCCCCCTCCGCAGCAGTATCTCTTCCGCTTTCGAATAACCATAATTCTAGCTTGTCAAGCCTTGAAGTGACGTTTGCGCCTCTATCTCTGCATAACTTCTCCGCCTTCCGCAATAGACCCTTGTAGTTTTTATAAATTACCCCCGCTGATGGATTCGGGGGTGGAGTGGCGGGGTAGCCATGAAAATAAGCGTTCTCTAACGACGTGATATTCTGAGGGTCAGGTTCCGAAGTGACAGTGTAGACCGAGTAATGAATCGCCGCGTGGTTTTCCTAACCGATAGGTTAACAAACAGAAGAGTAATACGCCGCGAGAGTGCTTACAATCTTCAAAACATTTGTTAGACAGTTACCCGGAAACTCCATATCGTGCGAGTCGCGTTATCACGGAAACCCACCGCAACGCCGCGCTCAAATGAGAAAAGAAAGAGTCAAGAAGAGTCGTGATCCGTCACAGCAGCCCAAAGCCAGCTCCGGCCCCTACAATGCGATTCGATGCTATTGCACGCGCCTCAAGGGGAGTTAGAGACACGGATGCCGCGCAGCTTCGCAGTTATCGATGGATGTTGGGTAATTGATGCTGGGTGGAGGTGGTTCGAGCGGCATCCATGGCGACCCTCATCGAAGAGCCGGAGGAGCGCAAGAGAGTAAAGGGGAGGATGAAGGAGGAATCGATCCGGAGAATGACGGGGAGCCCTGATGTTTGGAGGTGGAGCTGCAGGCAGTGGCTTCTCCAGACTTTTCAGCCATTTTGCTTATGTTGACAGGGGAGCGGCAGAGCCAACCACGGCCAAGACCCACCGACCCCCACATCACATCGGCCTCGATCGCCAACGGCCGCTTGGCGCTTACGGCGGCAAGCAGCCCGCAGTACAGCACAGCACGGCTCTCAGCACAGCCCACACGAAAAAAAACGTTGAAAGCTCGCGGGCTCTGGAGAGGGCACAGCGACAGCATCGCGACCAACACAATGAGGCTCACCAACCCAGCTGCTGTCCCGGTCTACACCATCTCGGGCTCTTCGACGGCGCGGCCCCTGCCCGACTGGCTGGCCCGGAAGCGGAAGCGCAGTCTGAAGAACGACCCGGAGTTTGCGAATCGCGTCGAGCTGCTGCAGGACTTTGAATTCGAGGAAGCCAGCTGCTGCGTGCGGGTAAGCGAAGACCAGGAGTGGGTCGTGAGCACCGGTGTGTTTGTGTTTCGTGTTCCTCATGTCCCTCCGCCGTGCCAATGCCTCTGCGTCCTTCCAGCTAACCGTTACTGCAGGCACATACAAACCGCAGATCCACACGCACTATCTCCCGCATCTCTCGTTGTCCTTCGCCCGCCATACGTCGTCACTCAATCTGACCTTTCTCCTCCTCTCGTCTGACTACTCCAAGTCTCTGCATCTCCAGGATGACCGTTCTCTCGAGCTCCACACACCGCAGGGCTGCCATTACACTACCCGTATCCCTCGCTATGGCAGGGACCTGGCGTACGACAAGCGTTCTGCGGAGGCCTTGATACCTTCTGTCGGTGTCAACGGAGACGGCAGCGGAGAGGTCTTCAGACTGAATCTCGAGGTTGGGCGGTTTATGCGGGGGTACGAAGTTGACGTCGGGGGTGACGACTTCACTTCGGCTGGTGGAGGCGCTCTACAGGGGGGAATTCGCACAGGGTCTGTCAATACAGCGGCAATTGCAGAAGAGAGCCACAACCTCCTTGCGTTTGGGACGTCACGAGGTACGGTCGAGTTCTGGGATTCGAGATCGCGCGGCCGTGTTGGTATTCTGGCTCAGTCCGGCGCCCCTCTTCCCAACGAAGGTGATGCGGGTAGGCCCGAAATTACTGCTCTACAGTTTCATAGATCTGGCCTTACTCTCGCTACCGGTTCTTCGGCGGGCCTTATCCACCTTTACGACCTCCGTTCGACAGTCCCTCTTCTAAGAAAGGATCAAGGATACGGATATCCTATCAAGACCCTGACATTCCTGACGCCAACAACCTCTTCCCGGTCATCACAGGCCCTTTTATCAGAGCCAAAAGTCTTGTCTGCTGACAAGCGAATTATCAAGATTTGGGATGAACATTCGGGAACCCCATGGACCTCAGTCGAGCCCGCCGTCGATCTCAACTCTATAGCCTGGTGTCCCGACAGTGGCATGATCCTGACAGCGAATGAAGGCCGCCAGCAGCATTCTTTCTTCATTCCCCAGTTAGGGCCTGCTCCGAGGTGGTGTTCATTTCTCGACAATCTTGTGGAGGAGATGGCGGAAGACCATCTCGGTGACCCTAACGCCTTTAACGCGAGCAAACTTGGTGGAGGGGATGTGGGCACCGTCTATGACAACTACAAATTTCTAACTCTGCCTCAGCTTCGTGCTCTCAATCTCGCTCACCTGATTGGATCCACCAACCTCCTCCGGCCGTACATGCACGGCTACTTCGTTGCGCAACGGCTATACGAGGAAGCAAGGGTAATAGCAGATCCTTTCATCTGGGAAGAAGAGCGCGCAAAACGGATTAAGGAAAAGATTGACAAGGAGCGGGAATCAAGAATACGGGGCTCAGGCAACAAGGGCAAGCTCGAGAAGGTTAAAGTGAATAAGAGATTAGCTGAGAAGATGCTCAAAGCCGAGGAGAAGAATGAGAGACGACGAGTGAAACGTGTCATTGAGAATGGTGGTGACGACGCTGAAGACCAGGCACTGCAAGAGGAGTCTACTAAGGTAGACAACGCTGAAAACGACGAGGCTTCCATGGGCAAGGGTCTTCTAAAAGATCCCCGCTTCGCATCACTATTCCAAGACGAGAATTTCGCTGTTGACGAGCACTCTCTCGAATTCCAACAACTCAACCCAAGCACGAAGCCTTCGTTGGGTGGACCGAACGGAACTTCTAAAAAAGAGCTCCAGCGAACCGCAGCGGAAGAGGAGGAGGCGGAAATGGCTGACCGAAAAAACCTGTCGGATTCTTCTGACGACGGTTCTAGCGATGCGGATTCCAGCGAGGACGCCGCAGGAATCGACCGCCAGCGACAGCAGAAAATACAACCTCACAAGGCGAAAAACCATAGTGAGCCTCAAATGCGAATCTCAACATCCGCGTATAAGCGGTCTGGCCACCAGTCCCAACACCAACGACCTGGTCTCACCAAATCCCGCGACCGCTCCTTTGGCGCCCAACTCGCATCCTCCGGCACTAACGACAGACCGATTAGAGGGTTATCACGCAAGGGTCGGGGAGACGTCGTTGGAGAGAAGGAAGTCACATTCGCACCCGAAAGGAAAGGCGGGAGACAGCAGAAGGGCTTAGATAGGGGTGGAGATGGCGGGAAAGCACATAGAAGGGACCAAGGAAGAAGGAGCGCGAGTGGAAATGTGTTTCGGAAAATGTGACAGGTATGAGCGTCTAGATGGTATTTTATGCATTGCATACAGCATTCCCCGGAGTTTATGTTTATCCACGCATGAGATGGGCGTCGCGGTAAAAGATAGTTGAGAGGGCCACGCTTGACCCCGGAGGACTAAACATAAAAGTTATGTATTAGAAGTTTGACTGCGTAGTTTTGATAATACTGCCTACCAGAAGGTTTCAAGTACGTGATTTAATTTGGTGCCATGGCCGCAACACGCAGAAACTTGTTGCTTCGTGCTGCGGCAGCACGGTTATTGAACTGCCCCGATCCTTCGCAATGCCATTTCACTCCCCGCGGTCTACACCCCAAGGGGGGGGGGCTTTCTACGATGCAAAGGGGAGAGAGGAGGTATTGGGGATGGAGTTGCGATTATTAGCAAGGCCTAAAAGGTTTTAAAAAGCGTCTAGAGGAGGACAGCTATAACGGGTTGTAGGCCTTGATTGATTGAAGGGAACAATAAGAGGTATGAGAGCAGTGTGGCGCATGGATCGGCACAACTAGGGTTGAATAAATCAGGAGTAGCAAGTTTCAGTAGTCATTCCCATATCCCATTGAATTCGGGGGGGGGAGGGGGAAGGTAACTAGGCCATGAAGGTAACTTAACGGGTCGGAAAGAAGCAACGCAGCTTTTTGGTCGGGAAGGCGCGCGGGTTGGGTTGTGTTACTTGTAAAAACTTGTGCTCTAACTATCCTTATTTATTTTTTTTTCTTCGTACAGAGTAAACTTGGTACGCTAGTTGGCCTAACCTTGTTTGTTATTCGTGATTCGGTCAAAAGGGTACAAAGGGGTCCTTACACCGATAGACTGCTATGACGCGCTGGGATGGTAGTAGTGAGCCCCTGGTATATTGCAAATTGTGGCAGTATCGCGTAAAACCCAACCCATTGCTGCAACAACCGACTACAATGGGGATTACGTAATCGTGTTCGGGATCGCGACAAAGTCTGTTTAACTCGATCATGTGCAGGGTTCGTGTGTACTTGTACGTAGTAGTGCTCCGTATCCTTTTTACCCGCGTCCTCGTTCTGTCCTACCCCCCGATCACCGAAACCGCGAGAAGGAAAACCAGACTACTTGTACATAATGCAGTGCCGTCATCAGCACGTAGGGATTAAATCCTATTCGTTCGATCCCACCCGTCAATCCCTCGCCCACAAAAAACACTGCGTGTGGGGGCAAAAAGAAAACATGATGAGCCCTATTTTTTTATTAATCCTGATATGTAGAGTATTCGATGTTCTTGGGCTGCTGTAATGAGGCGGGCTGCTGGGGGAGCAGGGAAGATGGGGCGCAGAAGCGGATCGGGAAGCAATGGAAGTGTGAAAGTGGCGGTTATCTTGGTTATCGTCATCCGTGGGGTGGGTTCGGGACAGCCAAGTTACCCCGCAGGATGTTGGCGGTGGTGGTGGTACCTTACAATGCAGTCCCTCGCGCTGCTCAAAAGCCCGGGAATCAAAAGCGGCTGCTGTTTCCTGACCGCAACGAACTCTGCAGCGTGACCGTCCCTCAAAAGGAAATAAGCGTCGCATGGGGGTGGTTGGGGAGGAAGTGGTCATCTGTTGGCTGGTGGTTCCTGCCTGCGAATGATCGATTATTCCCTCCCCCGCAGCCCAGAACTGGGCGGGCGAACGGCATTGTGAGCCAGACACCTTCTATCTGAATGAGCACTTTGAGTACAACGGTAACGTAACCCCGAATCCCGCACACCCAGGCCTATCCTATAATAATCCAGTGACTGCTTTGCACGTCACTACCTTATCCAAAGCTTCGATTTTGCGATCTCGCCATCCTGATTTCGCCCTTCGAGATCTGTTGAAAGAAAATACCCGCCCGCGCTGTTACAGTGGATAGATATTCTCACATTCCCCCAACTATAATTCCGGGCGGCATCTCTCACATTACGCCGGGAATAGCCTCCACCGTAAATAGAAGAAACAGGATTAAAACCATTGTAAGTTTCACTGTTTGGCCGGTTATCTGCACTTCCCGTATAGGCCTACCGCAGTGCGATTCCGAATCTACCCACAAGTCCATTCCAGCGGCTCCGACGTCGGTTGTTGGGTGTTCAACCGCTGATCGGCAAATGGCTCACAAGGAACCATTAGTTTCAATAAGTCCAGCTGGACTTCCCGATCCTCTTCGTTTCCCCGGCGAGGGATTTCACAGACCAAACTGGTGACATCCACAACATGTCGGTCGCAGCATCCAAGGACGTTGACACATCGAAAGGCAATGCCAGTATGGCCGTCTCGGGCACAACACCCACGAAGAAAAGTCCTAAAAGGGATTTCCTCCATCAGCCATGGGTGCGAACGGCGCTTCCATTTGTGAACGGCGGACTGGCTGGTATGACCGCGACCACCGTGATCCAACCCATCGACATGGTAAAGGTCCGCCTGCAACTGGCGGGTGAGGGGGCAAAGACCGGTCCTCGGCCAACTCCGCTCCAAGTAACGCGAGACATCATCAAGGCTGGGAAGGTCATGGACCTCTATACCGGCTTGAGCGCCGGGCTGTTGCGGCAGGCCGTATACACTACCGCACGTCTAGGCTTCTTCGATACCTTCATGGGCTCTTTGACAGTCCGTGCCAAAGAATCTGGCCGGCAAGTTGGCTTTGCCGAGCGAGCTGGCGCGGGTTTGGCGGCGGGGGGTCTTGCAGCTATGGTCGGCAATCCAGCCGATCTGGCATTGATTCGAATGCAGTCGGATGGGTTGAAGCCCAAGGAAGCGCGAGCGAACTACAAGTCCGTCGTTGATGCCCTCACACGCATCGCCAAGTCGGAAGGCATCACCTCACTCTGGGCAGGCGCGTACCCAACTATCGTCCGTGCTATGGCGCTCAATTTCGGTCAGCTTGCATTCTTCTCAGAGGCCAAACAGCAATTGAAGAACCGCAGTAACTTCTCATCGCAAACCCAGACCTTGGCCGCGAGTGCGATCGCTGGGTTCTTCGCGAGTTTCTTCTCACTACCGTTTGATTTCGTGAAAACGAGACTTCAGAAACAACAAAAGACACTAGATGGGAAGTTGCCGTATAGGGGAATGATGCACTGCTTCGGCAAGGTAGCGAAGGAGGAGGGCCTTTTGAGGTTTTATAGAGGGTTCGGGACCTACTATGTTAGAATCGCACCGCACGCGTGAGTGATAGTCTTTCCAGTGGGCAATCTGTAGTCAATCAGATAGAAACTGACCTTGTATGACATGCAGCATGGTAACCCTCATAGTTGCCGATTATCTAGGGTTCATTACGAAGTAGAGGGAGTTTCTGTTGATGGGGATCAAGCAGGACCCTCATGAAGGGAGAGGTTTTTATGGGTACAGAGCACAACATACATAAGGGTAAATTCAGCACCCCAATTGGGGCGGCGTTTTTATTTTTCATTTCTTTTTTGAGAAAAGCGAAACGACTGGTGTGCCCTTCAAGGGTCCACTCGCTATTTGCATCTCCTAAGAGAAAGACTGCAAAATGCATTATTGGGATTGTTATCGGCGAATTCTTATCAGGATAGTTTTTTTTCCCCTTTCTGGTTTTGGTTCCCGGACTGTTAACCAGAAAATAATATTTTCACTCGCTCCGGCGGCCTGTGGCCGATGTTTAGCCACTTCCCCCACCGCGTTCTACATCTAGGATGACTGCGCCCGAACTATTATATCGCATATGTGATCTACCCCGTGTCGCAGAGGAAGTTCCTACAGCCTTGGTCTTGCCAGCTTTCTCGGCCTTTATTTTCGGTGCCATTGATCTCCTCACAATCGGTGCCTGTTCTCTATCCCCAAAGCCGTCAATGTCCATCGCAGAATCGTCAAGGATCTCCTCGAGCTGAGTGGCTCCAGGGAGCTCCTTGTCATCAGCATCTGAACTATCGTCCCCGCGTTCGTGCCGCTTGATGCGCCGAAGGAGCACTTTATCCGAGTAGAGGTCACTGACGGTGAGCATCTACGTGCACCATGTTAACAGAAACTTCCTTCTTTAGGTTAAGGGATTTGAGACTTACCTGTTCACAGATAGGGCATTTCACTGCTCTCTCCCCATCGCCCCTCCTGGTACCTCCTAGCCTAGCCTCGCTATTCTGAATCATGGGTAAGATTGCAGTTCGTTCAAAACTATGAGGGCATTTCTTGCTGGTAACTGGGTCTCTGAACGGTAAGAGCGTCAGGGGGCAGTTGAGAGAGATATTCTCCTTCTCAATTTCGATGTCATCGTCATCTTCTACTTGAGCCCCGCGATGTGCCTGACTAGCCCTAGCCGCCAAGCTCCCATTCTCTGAAGGGAACCACGTATTTGGATTTGGCAAGGGAGGTGGATTGTCTTCGGGGTGCCGAGAATCGTGGACAATTCTCTTGAATCCGATGTAACTATTGTGGCTAGCGTAGCTGTACATGTCCAAGTTAGCCTTACATGCACAGGAGAACGGCATAACAGAGAACACACCGAGCGCGTAGCGACTGGCTCTCGTATTGGGTCTTGTATTGAGACAGTGATGCTTGTAGCATCTCTAACGGCCTGGGGAAGTTTTCCGCCGGATTTTGATCCTCATTCCCGCCCCGCTCTGATTCGTCACTCTCTGCGTCGGATGAACCTCTTGGCCCCTTTCGTCCTCGGCCACTAGCTATAACTTGTGAGGCCCTAGGGCCCGCCGCTACGTTCCTACTGAGATCCCTTATCGCATTCTCTGTTGCTAGAACCCGATCACCGCTGTCGATAATATCACGCGTAATTGCTTCCATTTCATCGGTCATCTGCTCCGCTCTTTCCGCATATTTTAAAACCTCTTGTGCCCGCTCTTCCTCGCATTCGTCATTATCTAGACCCTGTTGAGCCCGCCTTGCTGTTCTCCTCTTGTGCATTCCCTGCTTTTCTACCGACCGGTCATTAACATCACCAGCCATAGTAGTAACAACATCGCAAGCATCTTGCAAGTGTTTCTTGAGTTTTCTGAAGGAGTGACTCTGTGACAAAGATGCGATTTGACGGGCCTGTGCTGCCGTTATAGGATACTCTTGGGGTTGATACGGTGGCATTTCCGCTCGTAGCCGTGCTGCATTTGACGTCCGCGCTGGCGCTGGCATATTGGCTTTAGAAGTCCAATTTCCTGGTAGATGTGCACGTTTTGTCGTTCGCTGTCGGCACTTTCTTCATACCTTTATTGTATGAAGACGCGAAGCTTTCCCGTTCCATCCACTTCTAGTCAGCTGATTTACGCGATGCCCGCAGTGACAGTACCCTGACAAAAGTTTTCGCGAGCGCGCTCAATTTGGGACACGTCTTCCGAACGCAACATTTCCAATCCACACTTGCAACCCAATGCCACACATGCCTCTTGCCCCCAAAAGTGCCAATGCACATGTCCAAAAACAGCAGAAGACCTCTAAAAAAGAATTGTCACCTCATAAATGCACAGTAATTGAGGGGATGTACCTGGCAAGTATTTCAAATTCTAAAATTTCATATCTTATCGAAACACCTGAATCAACTGTCCAGTCTACCATCAAACATTTTTCTACTTACTCAAAAGGTCACTTTTTACCTCAAAGCAGTGGTTCCCCCAAGCTTGATAAGGTTATAAAGTGAAATATTATTTGATTTGTTTGATAAAATATCAAAACTACATATGCATAAGTTAGGCAAGAGCTTAATCTTGATTGCAGCAACCAAACTATTGCTCGCATTGTTAAGAAGCAAGGGATAAAGAAGTGGTTGGCTAAAAAGAGACCTATTTTGACTAAGCAGAATGCTAGGTGTCAGGAGCCTGCACTAGTTGCAGGAATACTACACAGCAGGATAACTCTATATAGTTTCCATTACTGTATTTAGTTAATCAGCTGAGCTTCAGGAGAAGACCGGCGATCAGTTCTTCTACATACTAGAATCAATCCTCTTGTCTTCTGACATCGTGTCCACCTATAGCCTACCTAGCAGGTCATTGGCAACCCTTAGTAGAAGTCAGCATCTCAGGTAAGTCTATATATGTCTATGCCAATCTGCTGTCATGCTCTTAGTATCCAAGTCAGTCAGGCAGTGTCACACTGCCATAACCACCCACCCTAGAGGTCCCTGCAGGAGGCAACCCTTATATTGTGCAAGGTTTGTGGGTCCGGCAATGAGCTCATGTAGCTCAATGAAGCTCATTGAGACTAGATTGTAACATAGTTAACTAAATGCAGCAAAAAATTTTTTGGAAATATTACAAAATACATCTAAAGAATAGTTGAAAAAGGATATGGATCAACATGTTCAATACTCTGAAAGACTAATAAAAATCAGCAAAGAAGACCTAAATAAACTTGTTATCTATACAACCAAAGATTTTACAAATCAGAGACAAAGGATAGTTGATTTAGCTAAAGAAATTGGAATCAAAGTATTAGAAAAAACAGTTTACTAAACTCTCCTATGACATAGTTATTGATACCATACTCTATATATATATGAGTTTATTCAGCAAGAAAAAAAATAAAGAAAAAATACTTCAAAATTATAGTATTGATTTTTGAAATCAAGCTATTTGAACAAATATATTTCATTTTCAACAAAAATTTGTTACCAAGTCAAAGTTTTACAAAAATAAGGAAAGTGTTTTTATTCTAATTGTATTGAACTTACTTATTAAAGCAGTCAAAAGTCTTTTATGTAATTGGTTATAATTTTAAAAGTCTTTTAATTTTGATAAAATCAGAAGGAGGGAAAGGAATTGTATTAATTAACCTATAACAATCAAATTTTAAAGGAACTGCTAACTGGACTTTACTGGAGAGAAAGACTTTTGGATCCTTGCACTTTCATTGTTAAGAACAATGCCTCAATTTATGGGAAAAAGGGAAAATGTCAGGAGCTTGCGCTGGCCGCAGGAATGCTATGCAGCAGGGTAACCCTATGTGGTTTCCATTACTGTATTTAGTCGATCAGCTAAGCCTCAGGAGGAGGCCAGCAATCAGTTCTTCTACATACTAGAATCGATCCTCTTGCCTTCTGATATGATACCTACCTGTAGCCTACCCAGCGGGTCGTCAGTAGCCCTCAGTAGAATCTGGCGCTCTGACCAAGCCTACACACATCTACGTCGACTCGCTGCCATGCCATCAGTGCCCAAGCCGGTTGGACAGTGTCACACTGCCATAACCACCCTAGGGGTCCCTGCAGGAGGCGACCCTTACAGAAAAACAATTAGCAATTTATTCTGCATCAATTTGGATCTCCATAGTATTCTCTAGCCTTCAAGTTTCTTTGACCTTAATTTCATCAAATGGATGTGGCCACTAATTGAATAACAAATTTGTTGTTGAAGCAATCTCAAGCAAGCTGTATGGAATAGTAGGCAAAACTTACTCTTAATGACTGTAGGAAGGTCTTTAGAGAGATGAAAAAACATGAGACAAGTATTTGAATATAAGGAGCTGTCTTCTTCTTAGTGTGACACTTGCCAGATGCTGGGGGTGTGTTCAAGCTACTAGAGGCTACAATTAGACCTACACTTGAGGTTGGCTGACTAAGGGGGTTGGGTACACTTCTGTATGCAATATAGAAGAAGTTTAGTGATGTAGCATATAGTCAGAAGCTAGATTCTAATAGCTTGAAGAACTAATTGCTGGCCTTGCCCCTGAGGTCAGTGAGGTGACTATCTACAGGATGTGGCTTGGCAACTCCCTTGGGTTACCCTACAAGCTAACCTGTTGGCAGAGGTATTTATAGCCTGCATACCATTACATTAAGTAAGAAAGAAGTGTGACACATTTATAAATAGATAGGTTATATGGGTGGGTGGATAAGCAGGTGGGTGGGTGGGTGAGCAGGTAGGACAGGTGGCAAGTAAGTAAGATGAGTGGGTGTTTACTTTTGAGAACATCTTTTGTACAATATACAATTATCAAGTATTAGGTTCTTAACTCTTTATTCTAGATGGTATAATATACAAAATAAATTTCAGTATTGAGTAATTCCTCCTTTAGCCTTTTTTGTTGAAATTTGAAGCCTAATAGTATGCATAAGTAGGCTGATAGTGTCTAAAGGGAGTGCCTAAGTTACTGGGAGGATGGTTAGGCTGAGAGTGTCTGAAGAGAGACATTTACCAATTTGTTTGTACTTACCACATCATCAATCCTTACTGCTCAATTGATACATCTTCTATTACCCTGCATTTCCCACATTTATTTATCTCTTAACTGTGAGTAACTATATGTTAGGTATCTAGGCTAGACACTTGGGATGTCTAAGAACAATTCACTATAATTCCTAAGAATAATTCTCTAGGCATACCTAAGAAGCCTAAAAAAATTTGTTCATGCCTAAGTTCTAGTTAAAGAAGATGCCTAACATTAGTTAAGAATGCCTGTATTGGCATAGAAATAGTGAGCCCATTGAAATCAGTAGATATCAGTACCCTAGACTCTTAGGAGACTGTCTCATATAAGGGGTCCTCTACAGATAGGGTTGTGCTGCCCCCTCCTGATACATTTAAGCCTATTTTAACAACAAAAAGTTTGTAGAGGTTTGTGATTTGTATATAAAGTTTATGTAGTATTTGTTTATTCTAGAGGTACTTTATCTATAATAAGTATATATTGACTGATGAGGTTGTAAGGAACATCTTTGTCAGTCTTCTTAAGGGGTTCATAATTCATGATCCTTGGCAGTTCAAGCTCTCATGGATCCATTATATTTTACATGCCACAATGCCAGAACTTGCCTACCAATCTCCAAAAAAAATCAAATATTCCACTTTAACATTGCCTATGAGCATGTTACTTGGAGTGATAAACAATAGACTTCAATATTATGGAGTGATAAGACTTGGGCAAAGCTGGAAAAACATAAGAGGGTAAAAATTGTTGCTTAAACATATCAGGAGGGGACAGCATGATCCTATTTGTAGAGGACTCCTTATATGAGATAGGCTCCTAAGAGTCTTGGGTACTGGTATCTACTGATTTCAATGGGCTCATTATTTCTATGCTAGTACAGGCATCCTTAACTAATGTTAGGCATCTTCTTTAACTAAAATTTAGGCATGAACAAATTTTTTTAGGCCCCCTAGGTATGTTTAGAGAATTATTCTTAGGCATTATAGTGAATTGCTTAGGCATGCCTAATGAATTGTTCTTAGGCATCTCAAGTGTCTAGCCTAGATACCTAACATTTAAGCCATATGGTTACTTACAGTTAAGAGACAAATGAATGTAGGAAATGCAGGGTAACAGGAGGTGTATTAATTAAGTAGTAAGGATTAATGGTGTGGTAAGAACAAACACATGAGTGTCACAGGCACCCTCTTCAGACATTCTCAGCCTAACTATCCTCCCAGTGACATAGGCACTCCCTTCAGGCACTATCAGCCTACTCAGGCATACCATTTGATTTGAAATTTCAACACTTTTTAGTTGTAGCTTCACCATATAATTGCCACCATATCCTAGACAAAAGCACTTGTAACTAACTATCTAGACTCTAACATAAAGCCTTCTTTCTTCAATGCTGATTGAATAGCTTAAATATTGCAATCCTATCCAAAGAAGTAAGAAATTTCATCCCAGGGTATTGGCTAATTGACCTTAGATACAGAAGATAGCAAAAAAAAGTCATGAGTCTTTGTTTGCCCTACTAAAGAACAATGACTCCACCACATACTATTGGATTGCAAGTTCAAGCTTTATCACTTTTAGAAGCTAAAATACATATTAATCATGTTTCTAGGATTTCATTATCACTTTTGAGTTATATAAAAAACTAGACAAAGAATATTATGAAGATTGTATTGATATTACATAGGATTTTAGATAAAAAAGTATAATAGTATAGAAGGCTTTTTGTAATACAACAATGTCAGAATTATTTTTTTGTTTCAAAAAAGGTAGAAATTGATTTAGCAGAATATGTTAAGTATATTTTAGATCACATTTTAATTACCTTTTAGCACTAAATGTGAGGAAAAAGTTTGGGCTATAGTAATGAAAAATGGGGCATTAGGACAGAAGAAATTTACTAATGGTATGCCAGGCATTGAATAATATGGAAGTATTACAATGGCTATCTCAACTACTAGATTTAAATCTATTTGAGACAATTTGGAGAGATATGGAGACAGAATTGGATATGATTTTTGGTTGAGTTCAAAATTTTGATAAGCTTCAGTAATAATGTTATCAGGTTTATAAAATAACTATGAAAGAAAGACTTTCTAGTCATGTTGCAAAAATGAAACCATGTCTTGAGGCTGTTATTCTAGCTAAAGGTGCTACAACACCTTATTAATAAATTTTTTTTTAAATATATCTTATTATTGATCAAATGTGACTGTGGAATACTTATTGTTGATGTAGGTTTCTTGCCGTTGGCAGAGGGAGTGGGCAGAGACTTTTTTTTGCCTACCAAAAAACCCCGGCACGGTCTGTGCGCACCCGCACCAGGATGGGCAGAGACTTTCGTCTTCCCCCCAAGTACTTTCTCCAAAGGCCCTAATGCCTGGAATGCTTATTGGCGAGATATCGGGAGTTGAAATGGACTAGTTTTGGTGGGAAATCGCTTCCGGCCCGTACCCATCACTTTCGCGCTACCACCTTTCCCGACCAACATCGGAGATCTTTCGTATGCGGATGGAAAGAGATGGCCAAACGTAGGCGATCTCAGGCCGGGGTAGAAGTCGGCGGACATCTGGGATTACTACCGGGTCGTGCACCAGGTATTCAGGGGGACCGGGTTGAGCAGCAGATTACCATTGGCAAGAAAGCATTGAATCGAGCGCTGAAGCTAGCTAGAGGATTTGAGCGGCAGAAGCTTGGGAGGAGGCTTAAAGCTGCTCGAACGGAAGGTGATGCGGCAGGTGTCGTGCGCCTCGACTCTGAAGTCAAGGTTCTGAAGGTATGTCCTTCTGGAAGTGCTGCGGCTGCTTTGCTTGAAGCTGACCTTGAAGGTGCTAAATTTGCCTAATCTGGCAGAAGCCCACATTTATAAAACCCTCGTCAAACTAAAAGTCATACCTCATTCCCCCGCGTTTTTACAATGCGTCTCGGACGCCGCAGAGACGAGCCGGACTAGGGAAGTTAAGCAAGATGTTGCTATGAATAACGTCACAGCACGGTTGTACAACTCCAACCCAGTGAAGGCAGCGATGGCAGACGTTTTGGAGGCTGTTCGAATAGCGATTGGGTTAGAGAGCGTTCAGGGGGGTGAGGATCAAAAGGCTCAAAAGAGATGGAAGAGTGACGAAACACAGGCCTTCGGCTCCGGATGTTTTGCATCTAGTAACGGAGTAGAATCTAGAGGCGTCAGCTCTCTGGTGGGATTAGAGGTCGAGGGCAGGAGTCGTTCATTATCTAGCAAAGCTACTGGCGTTTTCTGCCCTGAGGATGGACAAGAGGGCCCTAGGATATCGGAATGTGATAGCTGGATAGTCGGCAATAAGAGAGACGACGGGGGGATGCCACAGGGGAGTGAGGTCCTATTAAAGGTCTATAGCCCCGAGGTCGATCGATCACTATCCTCTCCACCTTCAGAGAGTTCTTCATCGGACCCACCACCATTCAAGTCGCGGAAGCAGAAGAAGCCGCAAGCCCCTCCAAAATCTACCTTTCTGCCGTCCTTAATGGGCGGCTACTGGTCTGGGTCCGAATCCGCCGAGGATGGGGACGCTGACCTACAACCCAGAAAAAATAGAATGGGCCAGCGTGCAAGAAGACAACTGTGGGAAAAAAAATTTGGCACAAAGGCGAACCATTTGAGGGAAGCCGCAAGGGACAGAGATTGGGATCCTAAAAGGGGGGCAAAAGTTGATAACAGAGGAGGAGCAAGGTCCGCAAGGGAGAGTTTCCGCGGTATCGGCACTGCAGCGAAGCACTCTAGAACGGAAGATAAGTCGGGGGAAGGGAGGAGTTCGAGCAAGTCTCACTCGTCAATGAAGAAGGTCGACGAAGGCCCACTTCACCCATCGTGGGAGGCTGCCAAAAAGGCAAAGCAGCAGGCAATGAAGATGACGTTCAAGGGCAAGAAGATTGTTTTTGATTAACAAACTGGTAGTCGTCTTACTGGCTTCAAGAAGCTTAGAGAACTATGTCAAGTACAGCATACTGTATGCTGTTGAAATATTTTCCCTGACTTGCAATCGTAGGGCCATGATTGTTGCAGTTCATTACAGCTCGTCACGGTCGGTCGCGGAGTACACGGTTATCTTATTCTAGCGAAGCACGATAACTCTTCCATCTTTTCCCACACTCTACTGTCAAGGACGTGATTTACTACCCCACGAAAAGATGGCTACGTACCAAGGTAAGACAGTCGGAAACTCTTTGCCTTTTTTTTTCTGCGTGAGGGATGGTTCATCCGGTTGCTGGACAGTTTCTTATGAGAGTGCTGTTCGTGAGTTTGCGTGCTTTCAACGCCCCTGGTTTGGTTCCATCGAAACATCGACTTCGATATTTTTGCTTTATCCTGCCTCTTCCCTTAGCGGTTGTTCGGCTCCTCGAGCTTACGACCCCCACAACATATCTGTGTTGCTATCTAAAATATCCTCTACTTTGCAGATCCGGTGCAAATAGCCGTCATTGGCGGTACTGGCCTCAGAGAACTTCCTGGTTTTACTCGGGTTGCTACGCTCTTAGTCGAGACACCCTGGGGTACACCGTCCTCCCCGATAAGTGTTCTACACCACCCATCTCCTTCATCGGAAAAGCCGGTTCCTATCGCGTTCCTCTCTCGACATGGCCTTCATCACGAGTATGCCCCACACGAAGTCCCTTCACGTGCAAACATCGCGGCACTTCGCTCTATCGGCGTAAGGACCATCATTGCATTTTCCGCAGTTGGGAGCTTGCAGGAGGAGATCAAGCCCAGGGACTTTCTGATCCCTGATCAGATAATTGATCGTACCAAAGGTGTGAGGCCGTGGACGTTTTTTGAGGGGGGGATGGTGGGTCATGTTGGGTTTGCAGAACCTTTTGATGCTGCACTCTCTTCTATTGTGAGAGAATGCGGGCACAGCTTGGAGGGTGACGGGGTCAAGTTACACGATTCGGGGACTTTGGTTTGCATGGGTACGTGGGAGCACTCCATCCTAGAGTGAGAGTTGACTAGAAATCGGCAATATAGAGGGACCGCAGTTTAGCACACGAGCAGAGAGCAACCTCTACCGGAGCTGGGGGGCTAGCGTCATCAACATGTCTGCTCTGCCAGAAGCCAAACTTGCGAGGGAGGCCGAAATATCGTACCAGATGATATGTATGTCAACGGACTACGACTGCTGGCACTCGACCAACGAAAGTGTCAGTGTGGAGCTTGTTATGTCTCACATGAAAGCCAACTCCGGCAATGCGAGACGCTTTATCGCAGCCGTTCTTGACGAATTGAGCAGGGAGGAGCACGCAGACCTTGTGTCTGGCAAGGCCTTGAAGGGGCAGAGTAGATTCGCTGCGGAGATGACGGGGGAGGCCGGGAGGAAAGAGGACGCGGTTAAGAGGTTGAATTGGCTGTTTCCGGGATAATACAGCTGCGACTGAGCCTCATATGTCGATACCGGTTGTAGACATCAAATTTAGATCGACAAATGCCGTAGAATGATAACCCACCTAAATACTTTCGAGACGAAGGGGCTTGGTGCCCGATCAGGCCCGTGTTTATTGTGCGTACAACCCTACACATCTCTATACAACGTCGTTCAGTCACAAGTAAAAACGGTCTTATTATTGACGTGATAGCGCGCTGACAGTGAGTTGCATATAAAATGAAAGTATGTACATTTTCTCGCTGCGAGTCTGTATTGCCGGTGGACCTTGTTGAGGCTCATGAGTGGTGTCGTCTGTTCTCTAAAATCCTGCTGACTCTAGCAACTAAAACAAAACAAAACAGCACGACTATGTTACAAGGAGATCTCTCAACACAGCGACTTTATTCTTGCCGCCGAGAGACGCGAACCTGAGGCAGATGGCAATAAAATTGTTCAGGGGTGTGGAGAAATTTATGGAAGTTAGACACTGTGTCAAGTTGTTGAAGAGCGAGCTGATGAGTTAAGAGTGGTAAATATTGGGGATGCAAAACTTGCAAAGCCCTAGCATGTTAAATATGAGGGGCAGAGCCTTTGAAGCTCAATTCGATAATAATTAATTTCTATCGCTGTTCTCTGCATTTTTTATGTGTTGCCGACTGTGGCGTATTGGTGTCCCTCACCCAATTACGTGGTGGAGCGGCGCCGAAATAGCACTTAGCTCGTCTATTCAGCAGGACATCGACTTCAACTTCCGAGCTCCAGTCAATATGGCAACTGAACGAGCGCCGCCTTCAAAGGCCCCATTGTCTCCTCAGAAGAGCGGGCAACATCTGCACCAGCCAGAATTTGGGTCACCTAGCCCACTCCGATCGACTTTGCCCAAGGTGTTCAATATACCCCATAAGGGCAGACCGAGGCCGGAACACCACCGCCATTCTAATAGCAGTATAGATGCTGGTGAACGTAGGGACCATGCGGGATCGATAACACACCCGAGTAACAAGCACGCGGACGGTGCTGATGGAGAACTGCGTAAGTTCTGCATGAATCCCCGCATTGACCTGTGAGCCGCTAACTTAACTAATAATCTATTGGAAAGGTCACCCGCACCTCCATCACGCACATGGGTTAGTCTTGGATGTAACTTCGAAGTTAACACATCCGTTTCGATCCCATCAGCCTAGTGGTAGTAGCGATAGAGCTGGGTTGGGGTCCTTTATCCCCGATAGAGGCGTTCAAGAAATACCAAGGCCAACAAATACAGCTTTCTCAGCGGTTCGACCGTCGGAGCGGCCCACATTCTCCTCTTTTAGCGGTACCAATAGGGGCTTCGCTACAGCCTACCAGGGTATAGATCGAGGGGCACCGGTAGATCTGACTGGTGGTAGCGGAGGCTTCTATGGAATGACCTTAGGAAGTGGAGATCGGTTCGGCGCTATTGACACGGATGCTTACATTAACCCGATCAAGACGGTGGAGACGATGAAGGCGCTGCTGGAGGGAGCTTTCGATGATGACGACGACAAGCCAAAGACTAGGTCGCGCAAGAAGAAGCGAGAAGCGGAGATGGTGGGTTTAGTCGATAAACTAAAAGGTCTGAGCGTTGAAACGACTAAGGGAGAGAGCGACGAGGAAGTGGAGGATGACGGCACTGTGGAAGGACTGAATGTGAGACTTCTTCCCCACCAGGTGCAGGGTGTGCATTGGATGAGGGAGAAAGAGGAGGGTAAGCCCAAGGGCGGTATCTTAGCAGACGATGTATAGTCTCCTCCCAGAATTTTGTCTAGTATCAATTCACTAACGTTCCATAGATGGGCTTAGGCAAGACTCTTCAGTCGATCGCCCTTATATTGACGAATCCCCTGCAGCCAAACCCAAAATCTTCAGACGAGAGTGTTCAGAAATCGACCTTGGTGGTGGCACCCTTAGCTCTAATCAAGCAATGGGAAAAAGAGATCAAAGATCGGGTATCAAAGTCCCATAGACTGCGCGTATGTGTGCATCATGGACCAGGCCGGACCAAAAATTACCTAGATCTTCAGAGGTACGATGTGGTGATTACCACCTACCAAATACTTGCTTCTGAGAATGCCAGCTCTTCGGGCTATGAGCATGGAGTGAAGGTGGGTTGCTTTGGTGTACATTGGTATCGCATCATTCTCGATGAGGCTCACTCTATCAAAAACCGCCTTGCAAAATCCTCGAAGGCATGTTACGCCTTACGCGCAAAACACCGATGGTGTTTGACCGGAACACCGATGCAAAATAACCTCGATGAGTTGCAAAGCCTGATCCATTTTCTACAAATTAAGCCATATGACGATCTAAAGGTTTGGAAGGAACAAATTACTCAGCCTATGAAAAATGGCCGTGGCGGAACAGCTATTAAGCGCTTACAGTACTTTTTGAAAGCAGTCATGAAACGGCGTACGAAGGATATCCTGAAGGAAGATGGCGCGTTGAATCACGGCGGTAAGGCTTCTCGGGAAGGAGAGCAAAGTAGCTTCAGGGTTACCGAACGAAAAATTGAGGAAATCAAGGCCACATTTTCGGTTGAAGAACGGAAGTTTTATGACCGCCTAGAGCAGCGGACAGACCGGAGCCTGGAGCGAATGGAAGGCGGAGGAAAACTTAGCTACGCTAACGCCTTGGTACTGCTGCTTCGCCTCAGACAAGCCTGTAACCACCCGGAACTTGTGGCTGGCAAATTGGGCAAGGATAAAGATGCCATTGCAGTTCCTAAAGGCGCAGGCTGGGTATCTGAGAAATCTAAGACTTCTTCAGCGGGTGTGGATGATATAACGGATATGCTGGGAGGTTTGGCGGTGAGGAATATGAATTGCGAAGTCTGTTTGCTGGAATTGAGTAAGAAAGAGATCGCGGAAGGGGCTATTCGATGCTTTGACTGTGAAAGCGATGTCGTTCAGGTGAAAATGCGGAAGAAAAATAGTGATACAGCAGGAAAACCTAAGGCTAAAACTACGCAACGAGAGAATCGTACCCTTAGGTATAGACCCAAAGTTATGGACAGCGATGATGAAGAAGAAAATGGGGATGTTAGTGGCAATCAGGGCGAATTGGTTGCACCAGGGAAGCAGAGAATGGAAGGACATCCCGATGAGGCGGGGGGCACTGATGACGAAGAAATTGAGGGTGGTGGGGAGTGGATTGGGGATGGGGACGCGTCTGTGCTTGATGAATCAGACTCCGGAATCACTAGATCTACGAAACCTAAGACCATTCCTCTCGACACCTCTGACGAGGATGGCGCTTCCGAGGGGGGCGAGGAGGAAGACGAAGAAATCAGTTCGTTCGACGAAGCAGATCTTTCGGCGCTAGTCACGTCAACGAAAACGGAATGCCTGCTAAAATTACTACATGGAGAGACAGCAAAACACAAGTTTATTGTGTTTTCTCAGTTTACGTCTATGTTGGACTTGATCGAGCCTCTCCTCAGGCGTGATGGTTTCAACTATACGCGCTATGACGGGAGTATGAGGAATGATCAGCGTGAGGCTAGCTTGGACCGCCTACGCAACTCCCAGAAATGCCGGATCCTTTTATGCAGCTTAAAGTGCGGTTCTCTAGGACTAAACCTTACGGCGGCAAGCAGAGTTGTGATCTTAGAGCCGTTCTGGAACCCAGTAAGACTTTCTCGTTCCTTTCTGCCTGCATATTGCTAACATACCTATACTTGATAGTTCATTGAAGAACAAGCCATTGATCGCGTTCACCGCCTCACTCAGACGGTCGACGTCGTAGTATATAAGATTACGATTGCAAATACAGTGGAGGAGCGTATTCTAGCTCTCCAGAATAAGAAACGGGAACTCGCGAATGCGGCTATTGAGGGCAAGGCGGTTGGCAAGCTGTCGATGAAAGATATGATGTCTCTGTTCCGTCATGACCATCAGGGACCTCCTGACGTTAACGATATCTCGCTGGGCACGAGCACGAGATTGCTTGGGGCCGGTCCTGGAAATGGGGGAAGCAATGCGCAGAGGAAGGAGGATATAGGGTATCAGGGAGTAAGGGAGACTTCATACCCCGTTGGGAAACACAATCCTCAGGGCGCCTCGGCAGGGAGCTCTATTTGGGACAGGCGTTGGGACTAGAACTCATATTTTGCGTTACGGCAACATCTTTACTGTTTCATTTCACAGGGAAGCGTTCTAGAGATGATAGAGGTTTTACGGATATTTAGGCCCTAGCTGCGGCGTTAGACCGCTACTTCGTAGCGCTTACGCTCTGGGTCGCCTGGTGGTTTTAAAATTCGTTCTTCAGAACCAAACTAAAGTAATCACATCTCTCACCACTCTAATGCGGAAATCGATAAGACCGTTATTACGTCTAATAATGATGTGACTAACTCTGCTCTGACCTAGTTGCCTTGCTTACTTAGTGTACGCTCTCACGCCAACAACATTTATAAGAATCTATATACGGCTTAGCACTTCGGGTTAAATCGCTTCCATAAGAGGCTTGTAAGATATTTTCCAAAGGGGTATTGAATACTCGGATTACCCCTTTTCAAGTAGTAGCGGACAACAGCTGGGCTTAGACAAACCCTTGGCTAAAGCTAAGCTTCTCTCCGCTATGAAGCGTAGTGCTAACTACATGGTCGACATTCCTGCATGCCTACATCTTGAGGCCGATTCGTCATGTTTTAGCTACCCGTGTAAAAGTACTAGTAGACTTGAATACTGAGGTAAAGCGTTCATTCTATTTCATTTGTAGTTGTGCTTATGGCTGGTATGAGTCTTTAGGGGTTACCCATGTTTATTTCAAAGGTTTTCTGGGGTTATGGAATATTTAGCTCTTTTTAAAATGTTTCCGCTAGAATGTAGGTGTTTTTAAAACTCCAACGCTACTCATCAAAGCGGTGGGGAAGTCAGTCATGTCCCGTTTCTAAAGATCCTACCCAAATATTACCTTAAATATACCAAAAACGCCACGGCACGATTGTTGGTACCAGAGACTCTAGGGGGGAACAGATCAGGAAGAAGGGACCTCAATTTCCCCAATAACAGGCTCCAGCATCTTAGGCACCAGAAGCCCTGCATCCCCCTCAAAAAACCAATCCTCGTTCTTCAAACCGCTCATTGGCGCATCCCCTCTCTCCATATTAACAACTGCAACTCTCGCGCCCTTCGCCCTCGCGCGATCAACATACCCGGCCGCGGGGTAAACACGTGAGCTGGTACCGATAACGAGAATGAGGTCGATGGTGGGTGAGTCGTCGATCCAGGATTCGATATTGGAGATGGTTGAGCTTGGGATTAATTCGCCAAACCAGACGACGCCGGGGCGGAGGAGGCCGGTTTTGCAGGTTGGGCAGTGGGGCAGGGAGGCGGTTGGGATAGGGGGGAGGGTGGTGGCGGTATCGGAAATATCGAGATCGGCTGAAGTGTTGCTCGGGGCGGTGTAGAGAGAGTTAGTGGCTTCGTGATTTGGTTTGGCACGGTCTTGGGGGATGGCAAGGGCGGGAACGATGGGGTCATTGAAATTCTGGACTGCGTAATTGCAGTAGAAGGATGTGCATTTCACGTCGAACAGCGAGCCATGGAGGAGATGCAACTGGGATTCTGGGTGGTTGGCTCGCTGTGAAAGGCCTAGGCGTTGAAGGGTCCTATCAGTGATCAAATACACCCTAAGTGAAGGGGGGGACGGGCAACTTCTTTTAGCACTCACCATCAACGTTCTGGCTCAACGTTGCAAAACCCTCCTTCCGCCTCGCCAACTCCGCCAAAGCATAGTGTGCTCGATTCGGCTTCGCTGCCAATGCCAAATGCCTCCTGTAGCTGTAAAATTGCCACACCAGCCCGGGGTTGGCGTCGAACGCTTCTGGTGTCGCGAGGGACATGGCGTCATGGCTTCTCCAGAGGCCACCGGCACCGCGAAAGGTGGAGAGGCCTGAGGAGGCAGAGAGGCCGGCGCCGAGAAGCGCGAGAATACGCTCTGAGGATTGGAGGTGTTTGGAGAAGGACTCGAGGTCCGCCGAGGCGGTAGAGGAAGCCATGAGCGTGGAACGGCGAAGACGATGGTGATGGAGAGGATGGGAGGAGAGGAGGATCCTTAGGAATTGCTGTTTGACCGCCAGCCCTACGGGGCATCAAATGGCATGGTGGCTCAAGGCCGCGAACAGAGGGGCTTCACGATGGTCAAACTAGCTCTCCCGTTGGAAGTCAGCTCACGTGACTAAAATCACCGTCTGGGGAAAAATTGGACGTGCAGTATATTGTTCTATGCGGCTGATCTGGGAACCACTACAAAGCTCTATTCTATTCCTCGTCAGTTTTCTTCACCCGCTTGGGCGCGGGTGTCTTCGCTGCGGCCACAGCTTGCCGTCTGTGTCCCTCATTTGCCGCACTCACAAATCCTGTGATGTACTCAGGGACCTCCGCTACATTGTTGTATGGCCCCGAGATGGGGTCCCCGAATTGCTCCCACATTGGCACTACCCCAGTCCACACCCTATCCAACACATCCGCACGATCCAAATCTTTCTTATCGTCGTTCGGCATTCCATCTCTCACCTTCCCGCTGCCAGATTCGATTTGTATACGTAGGATCTGCGTCGAGTCCATTTCGGCTTTGTCAGGTGGGATGCGAGAATTGGTCCAGCGGCCAGGGACGACGGAGTTCGTGATGAGCTCCATCGCCCAGAGCTTCTCTTCGTCCGAAGTGACAAGAGAAGCGTATCCATGCAAGATGGCTGAACGGTAATTGTAGCTATGACTATTGGGCGTCAAGGAGAGAACGAGGCCGTCAATCTGAATGTTAAACACACTGATGAGTCGCGTCTTGCTCGGAAATTTTGTGGCTCAGAAACACACGGGGAACAGCGCCACTCGTTACCTTCGTAGCCGCGATGCAGACTGGAATCCCTCTGCTACCTTCTCGCTTTGCCGCCTCCCTCGCGAGATTGATAATTCGGGAGCTTACATATCCATGCAAATAGCACTCGAGTGGCTCGTCGATATCAGCGCTGGGGTACTCGAACGACCCCATCTGCCCAATCATGGGAAGAATGGCTGGGAATGGCTCATCGGGATTGGGAGTGAAGGAGACATGGACGAAGGGAGTAGTATTAATAATAGTGTGGATTGCACGGAGATCGTAGGTAGCTATCGGTATAAGTTATGTAAGAAGTTGAATTTCCTAGCGGTAGATGGAGCTGATATACCTCGTTGGTTATAGCGAACAACAGTGCCGCGGGATATCTTTGGGTAGGTTAGGTTTTCTGGCATCTTGATATAGTTGTAGATCGAATGTCAGGATATCAGAAGTGGTTTGTACCTCAGGAATATGTCAATCGAGAGTAGGCCGAGAATGGGTCTCGTGGCAACTAATAGTTACACCGTTGCCAATGTGTGACATAATACCTCACCATGCTTGTTGGGCAGTAGGTAACACTGAAATCTAACATGGTGGGGATTGAACCCATACAGCCCACTGAGCTATATCACAAGACAAATCTTTTTTATCGAGCCGCTGTAACACCAACGAGCGATTTTAATATTCCCTTCAACATTACTAGCCTGAGCTATGTCACAGTGCATTATCGCATACCATAAGCTACCAGTAATTACAATTTGCAACGCCTAACGGTCGTCGCAACAGCTCGCACTGCTAAATGCTGCCTTCCACACCTCTAAAACAAAGACGCCGAACCTAGTCCATGCAACCTCCTTAAAATGGAAAAAAAGGAAAGGGTTATGTTAGGAGAAACAGCCAGGGAAATTAATGTGTACGGCCAACAGCTAGAAGCAATGACTCAATATGTCTCTGGTAGTCCCAATTCGGCGTAGTCTGGTACGGGGCCGCTGCAATTGAAGTCCCGTTGGTAAGCTTGAGGGGGAAGGATACCAGCGGCCACGCCCTTCTTCCACGACCACTGCGCGGCAGCTTCAGTGTCCCAGGTCCAATAGAACCAGCCCCATGACCTCTCGAAGCTTGTCATCTGTGCCTCAGCAAACATTCGCAACCACTGTTTATATTCGGTCGAGTACTTTGACGGATCCGCATTTGCGTCCTTACAATTGCAAGTGCCACTACCTTTTGGACAAGCCGGGGTGAGTACTTGATTACCGGGATCGGCGGTATTCAGCGTTCCGTCCCATCGCGCACCAACACCCACATTGTTGAGATATTGAGTGCAGTCCGTATCCGCCTGTGACCATTCACCACAGAGAGTCGGCCCAAATCTACCAGCGCGAACGTTAGTCACTAATCTATATGACAGTCGTGAGGGAAAGCCTACCCGGTAGCAACATTCAAGCTTTGCACCATCGCCACCCCCCAACCGGAGCACGCATATTGGATCTTGTTCTGATGTGTGAAGGCGATTTGATCGATATTGAAAATCACATACTCATGTACATCTAATACCAAACCGTCGAGACCTTGCAGCTTCCCTTGCCAGTTTGGCAGTCCTAGAAACCCATCCCCGAACACAACATACGCCTGAACACCGTTTTTGCGGACTATGTTAAATGCATCTTCCGTCCAATTTAGCACAGGTTCAATTGGCAGGGAAATCATCTTTGGTTCGTTCAAAAGGCCGTAGATGGTGACGATGTTTTTGTACCGGGGCTGGGCAAAGAACTGTGAGAGCTGATTGTGGATATCCAAGGACCTTTGAACGTTCAATTGACCATCTGTTCCATTTATCCAACCTATACCTCCTTGCCGACCACTATGGCTCCATCCATTCTGACTTCCTGGAACACTATGGAGATCCAAATTGACCCTAAGACCGTACTTCCTCGCCCATTCAATGCCTCTCAAGAGGTACCGCCAGGAGATCTTCGGAACATATGGGTCGCCTGGATATGTTGTCACCGCCCAGTATCCGTAGGGAATGCGGACATGATCTAGTCCCGCCGCTGCAATACTTGCGAGTGTCTGCTCGGTAACGAAGGTAGCGTAGTGCTTCTCGATGACCTTGGCAGCTTCTGTGGGTCCAAGGTGCTGCGACAGCGTATACTCATCCACGACACCCATTTTAGAATCATAAGTGCTGAAAAGGGATGGGGTAATAAAAGGTTCCAAAACTAGCCAGCCTCCAATATTCACCCCACGAATAGGCGTCACGCCGTAACCAAATTTCTGGTCAAGAGGAGGGACATTGCTATTTGGTCTCTTGCTATCGTCCCATGTAGAGTTCAGTCCCATCACGGGAAGACCGCCAACCATCGCATCGGTATAGGTAGCATTCAAATCAACGGTGTCATACCAGGTGAAGGGGTCGAGCACGGATCCTTTCGCAGATGACTAGTCCATGTTAGCTCCAAACTGACTCTCCTTACAGCTATAGGGGGGGCTGACTGACCGGTATGTCGGCCTTCGATATCGAGTTCAAACCCTCCTTTGACGGAGTTCCACCTTTCGCGGATTTTTTTCCCACTACCAGCACGCCTACAGGCACTAGTATTACTAGTAGTAGCACTGCGATCCCGAGAGTAGCCCCTTTTGAGTTTCGCAGGCTCCTGTTAGCTCCCCGGACTCGCACCTTGGGGTATGTTATATGTACATACAGACACGAGGGCGGCATATTCGCCTGTCATTGCTCCGTCTCTCCCGGCCCTCCTCCAGCGAAGGTCCGGAAAAAACCCGTGTCTTTCTCCTGTGGTGGTGGTTGATGGGCCGCTTCTTAGCCACCCGTCGTGGACGTCGCTTTGTCTCACCCCGATCTGCCCTCTCGTTTTGTGCATTCAATTTCGCCAACGATTTCTCAGATAGCGACGAGCTTTCCGTCTTGGATCTCTTCTCCCCATGTCCCGAAGTCCTGTCTCTAGATGCTCTATCACCACGCTCTCGCGAATCTTGTACAACAGCAGGCGGTCGCTGCACCTTGTGCTGGTATTCTCCCCGCGAATCGCGACGCGAGCGTGCCATCAATCGCGAGCGACCGCCAAAGCTACTATACCAGCTGTGGAGGCAGTTTTTAGTAAAGGGTGAGGAATCACTGTTTTGGTCGTGGTGGGGAGCAACCAGTCCTCGATGAGCGAGGTTTTCGCTGGACCGTCTCCAGAGCAACGGCAGCTTCCAACCACTACCAGGCAAGACACGCAACACCAACGCAGCGAGCGACTAGAACGAGCGACAACGGCGAGAGCAGCAAACGAGGAGGAGGAAAAAGTGGGCGAGAGCACGGGGAGGGAACGGAGTTGTGGAGTTGTGTTTTACGCCGATGACTAACCATCCCTGATCGATTCCTTTCTTGATACTGGATTCGCCAATGACGTAAATTGCAATGCAAAGTACACTACTCCCGACGAATGTACGTAGTACTACGTACAGACTCGCCCACGCAAACGGAATTAGGAGCAATCCCACTCTCCTAAATCTCCATCTGAGATTGCCCTCTGAAACTACCCTCGTAAAGGATACAATGCATAAAGATGAGTCCTGCAATAAAATGCAAAAAACAAAAGTAGTCTATTTACAAGCTTCGTGTGAGCAAGATTGGGAATCAGAAACAGACTAACTGCCCACCGCTTGCTATGCAGATTAGACGCCCTTGAGGTATTGTTCGTGACAACGAAATCCCGTTATAGCCATCGCTACTGTCCAACTGCCAGCCTGACTGCCAAAGGAGGCAAAAAGGGAAACCTTATAGTCGGCAACCACCGGATATGCTCCCCCTCTCAAGGGCTATCCCCAATCGAGAGTTGGAAGTTTCTCAACTCATAATAACTCGCGCCCCTTCTCTTCCAAGAACTCCTGGCTCCTGAGGCTTTGGGCTACTGCCTCTCCCCCGCTTCCGTGACAGAAATCCCAACATTCCATGTGCTTTGCTCTTTCCATCGCCTTTTCCATCAGGACTCATACTGCCCGACTGATTCGCTAGTTCTGACCAACTACCTGTTTCGTCTAGAACCATTTGCACTCCACCTCCCGCCGAGGGGATTCGCGTTCCACTAATCGCGGTTGTACGGCCTTGGCGGCTGTTAGGCTGTGGTGCTGAACGTGGTGGGATGTCTGGGGTTTTGGGAGTTGCGACGTTCGATGGCTGGAGCGGAGGCGAACCACTAGGGGAAATTGGCCCGGTTTTACGCGTAGGCGAGCCAGTTACATGGTTGGCCGGACCAGATTCTTCAGTACTTGACTTTGATTGAGATGAGGTATGCGCCCAATCCGGTACTGGGCTGTTCGATTCATCGACCCCGCCCTGGTATCTATATGAGGTTAATCATTGCCGCCTGCTGAGGAGGTATTGGGGATGTGATCGTACTTGTCATATGACACGGCTGTGTAGTCGAATGGCTCGAATAAGCTCTCTATCATGCGGTGGAGTTCATCCTCCCGGATTTCCTTTTCTGTCGCATCACCTTTCAGCTGCTCTCTTGGCCGTTGCCTCCGAGACCTTGCCTCTAGTGGCGCCTCTTCCAACAAAAGCTCCTCCAAGTCATATGTGGCGTCGAAGTTTGTCTTTTCACTTGACGGCTTGAAAATTGGTTGGATCTCTTTCCGCTCAAGGAGTTCAAAGTCTATACGCTGGAAGAAAATATTTTCTGTGAAAGTTTGGAATCCAGCGGCACCAATTCGATTTCGTTTGTCCTTCTCCAATAGGGAGCGAATGGCGTGTACACAGGGCATTGACACCGGAGGTTGGGTCGCAGGGTATTTTGGGTTAGCTTTGACAATGTCTTTGGCAAGACTCTCATGCGTGTTCCCCTCAAATGGTCTCTAAGGCCTAAACTTAGCATCGGATAGTCCGCCTTATATATCTAGTAGGGCTGCTAGCGCATATAGTGAAACATACCGTACTATAAATGCATTCATAGAACAGCACTCCTAGGGACCACCAGTCTACCTCACTCCCATATCCTCTTCCCCCGTAAACCTCAGGTGCTAGGTACGCCAAAGTTCCAGACTTGCTCGTTAGAGCCCTTTCTGGGCTCCAGTCAGATGCAACATTCTAGGAGAAATGGATTAGTAACATTAGAGCCACAAGAACTGGGTCGGATAACAGGCAATAACGCACAAAATCCGCCAGGTGAACGTGACCGTCTGAGTCTAACAAGACATTGTCTGGCTTGACATCACGATGGACAATGCCCTGTTTGTGTATATACCTCAGAGCACAGCCAAGCTCCGCAACCCAGAACCGAACAGCCTCTTCTGTGAATGTTTTTCGCGATATGTGAAACCGTAAGTCACCACCGTTCATTAAGTCGACTACAATGTATCTGCTCGGAATTAGCAGTCTAATTCCCAAGAGCCGTAGAGAGCACATCTATACAAATACTCCATGTCCTGAAAGCTGTAACGCAAGTTGCAAAGGAAAGCATGGTTGAGGTGTTCAAGCATCCGCCGCTCCCGAATGATGTTTCTAACGCTTTCTGATCGCACCACTGCATAAGGGCCTCCAAGTCAATGTGAACGTTCCTAAACAATAGAAGGCACTATAGACCGACCTTCGTCTTTGCGAATATACTTCAACGCAAATGTCAAGCCTGTATCCTTGCGCTCGACAATTCGCACTTTACCGAACGCTCCCTTGCCAACCACCCGCAGAAGCCTAAAGTGGTTAAGATTGACTATACAGTAGGATCAGGTTAGCTAACAACTCTTCACGCTCGACACAAAGAGCTTATCAAGAGACAGCATTGCTTTGGTCAAGAGCAGCAAACATAAAAAGCGGGAGGGGTTGTAGCAGGCTTGTGCTTAGACTGGTGGGAGAGGGTTGGGAAGTATGCACAGGGTGCAACAACAGACCCGACTGACCTTCATCGGTAAAAACTACCGGCTTGCCAGTGGAGTTTCCCATCAGTGCAGAAGTAGGTGTCGGAATGTCGCTATTTGTTTTCTACTAGCCCAGCGTTGTTCCGGTGAGAAGGACTGTCAAGTTATTCTGAGATCATAGACATTTGCACGTCAAGCGAACTGCCAGGGTGGTGTCTGGGCTCCGGCTGCAACCAGAGTGCGTTCGTTGTATGAGATAAAATGTGGGGCGTTGCCGACGATGGGAGGTTGAAGGAACTAGCAAGAACATAAGTACAGAGCTGGACAAGAAAAAGAGCAACGCGCCGGAAGAGACAGGAGCGTAAGGCGTGGAGCCGAGACGCAAAGTCACAAAGACACAAAAACGCAAAAAACGCCAAATGCCAAAGACAAGGCCCGGGATAACAAGTGACAAACTAAAATTAAAGAATCATCGTCAGGGTGCAAAGCAATATTCCATCCACACAACACATGTCAAGGAATATTTGTGTGCAGCAGCAGAAACACGGACGTCTGCACACACCTGCACCACGTGGAACGGACACGCTAACATTCCTTTTTCTGTTCCACAAGATGGCATGGAACTACTGGACGGAACACACCCTTCGAACGGCCCGTCACTCTCATCTCACCGTCTTTACGGACTCCTGAGCAGAAAACGGAGACGCATATGGCAAAACCCCGACGGCCCTTGCGATGCAGGTAAACTCGGGGCTGCACCCTGCAGTCTCTGCCGCGGCTTCTTTCCCTATCCTGTGCGCCAGCCGCATGAGCTCAAAGCGTCTGACGGCCAGGAACAACAAGTCAGGGGCTCTACGAGTCGGTGCCGGAACAGGCAATATTGCGGTTTTGGGCTAGAACGGATGGCTCGCGCTGGGCCGGGTCCAGCGTGTGGCCGAGACAAGGCTCGTATACGCGCCCCGTTCTCTGTGTGGTGCAATGCACCCACGTGTTTTGCCCCTCGGCCTAGAACAGGCGAACGAAGGCGGGTACAATATCGTACATAGCACTTGTAAAGTACAAGCGCAAAGGAGACGGCGCATTTCCACGCTGCGTCATCGGATCTTCCTTGCTCCTGTGGGAAGGAGCTCCTGCCCTCTGCGCTCCGTAATCTCCACCACCCCGAGCAGTGTGACCGGCCAGGCACCGCCAGGCGCTCCTTGGAGCATGCAACTTGAGCCGACGAGTTTGTTGGTCAATGCATTTCTCCACTGATGTTGTCGGTCAATCCCAGCAACTCCACGCGCTGCCATGTGGCCGAGGAACGACGCACGTCAGATGGACTTGAGTCAGCTTCGCTTATCGGATCCGATGGGAATTCAGGAGTTCTGCACGAGCCTCCGGCACTCTCGGCGTATATCAGGTTGTGGGACTCAGAAATTAGGGGCGCTTTAGGGACGCTGTAGGGACGCTCGCCGCCATCTGCTTCTCTGCACCTTCCAAGTCTAGACACATAACCACCCAGTGACGCCATCCAGCGTCTGCACCTTCGATATCAGCTATCAACTGCAGACCGCCTTAACACAGCTAGCAGGACGATTACTCTGATTTGTGCAGGACCGGGTTCAGGGGAGCGTGCTCCATAGGGGAAAAAAAAGATATGGTAGCTGCTTCGCACGAACAAATCACGGAGTAGTTAAGGCCCGGAGTGGCGCTGGACACTCTGGCGCGTATACAACCTATCCAGGGTATTAAGTGTTGCCATGCGCCACAAAAAAAGGCTTACTCTCCGCTTGCGATTGGGTGAAGGACTATTTCCCGTGGCTTTTGGGAACACTTAATACCCTGAATAGGTTGTAGCGCTGTAGCGCTCACTCCGAACTGCTAGTCCGTCAGGGTAGGAGGTGAAAGGTGAGCGTGGAGCTCGGAGGGCGCGAGGGTCAAGGAGAACCATCTCAGACTGTTACATGAAAGATGGATTCCCTATCCTACTCTATAAAGAAGCAATTTTCCCAAGAGCAAGGAAACGTAAGGCCTGGGGTAATGTCGGCCAAATCTGACTAGAGGGCTTGATTTCCCCACTACTCTTGCTTGTCGCCCATCCCAATCCCACTAGCCCGAGCAGCACACACCATTTCCCTACCTACAAACAAGGCAGGCTGTCACGTAGCTGTCACTATGAGAGTCGGTCTAACATCCGTAATGGATTCCATATATGAGTGAACAGGCCTTGACACCTTAAAATTGCTCCAAAAAAAAATAACGGGAAACAGCCAAATGCAACACCGTCGCCCCTAATACCAATTTCAAGTAGCGTAGATGTAGAAAGAAAAGCGCCTATCAGCTAGCAATCAGACCTCCATTGTCCCTGCAGGCTCCTCATCCCCAGATACAAAACTACCAACAGAACTCATCTCATCGTCTGATTCACTATCATCACCAGCTTCATCCGCAGCGTCCTTCGTAGCGTATTTGGAAACGTATTCTGCCGAGCGATTCCCAGTTAGCGGGCCGACTACAATAAATCATTCTTGCTTGAATACCGAACTTCACAGAGATTAAGCTGACCTTTGACTTTCGCTTCATAGCTCTTTGGCTCCCGCATCAGGAGGGCGGCTGCCTCCCCATTCAGGGGATCTGTAGGGTTTGGGTATCTAAGGAGTTGGGGCAGAAACACTTCAAATATATTGATCATGTCGAACATTGGAGACCACGTTTGGTTGATGACGTCAAGGCAGACGGAACCGGAGCTGTATGGTCAGTTTAAGTGCGTTTTAGAAGTACGGTATAGCGGCTCGTACAGCTCATCAATGTTGGGGTGGAAAATACGGTTCACAAAGCCAATGCTTGGGCTCTTGTACGGATACTGGTCCGGCAGTTCGACGTGCACCTTCCACAGGCCACCAGAAAATGGGGCTAGGGATATCGTCCTATTAGCCTGGTATACGGTATCGGCCATTCTGCGATCCACTGACTTTCTTCAGGGCCTTTGAAGCGCACATAGAACTCTTGCCTTCGGAGTAGATGAATAATGAGAGGTAGTTCAATGCGGATCAGATAGGGTCACAAGAGCGCTTCGCAACATACACTATTCAAAGGTCAGATGGAATCGTCGGCTTCGGCGTGGGAGATCGGGTGTACTTACTATTATCATTCACAAGCGTGACTTCATAGTCGCTCATGAGCCTAGCGTTCGTCAGCACCTCAAAAAGACTAGACGATCACAGCCGAAACGTACATCCTATAAGTCGTTAGTCTACAGGGCACGCAAATTGCTTGGAGGCAGAACTTACTTCATGACCTATTCAAGGGCGCAGACCCGTCAGCACCAAATGCCCGCGTCGGGCGTCGTGTTCCGAAACTTGACTTACATCCGTCTCGATTCTCCGCTTTGGGCTGCTCATATTGCCTGCTTGTCTGGTTTCCTCGAGAGTGTGTTGGGGGGGAAAGACAAGCGATAAGGTTCCAGTATCTAGCAAATAGAGCGTATTTAGGCGGACAGAGTTGCTAGTCCGGTCCTTGATGAGCCTTAATGTTCGGGCCCTTAGAACGCTGTTGTGTTAGCTGGGTGGAAGCTGTGCTCAGGCCGGTTGTTCTTGAGAGGTTTAGGGCGGGGTTCGAAAACACTGCTGGCAGTTGTCCGATTAACTTGGGCGTGAATGACGGACGTGGGGCATCTATGTTGGCCGGCTTTAAACACATAGCTCTCACATGATCTGCAGCTTCGCGTGCCGCCCACTTTGCCCTGTTACTCTATTCCTACTTGTTATCTAGCCCACCCAGCGCATGCTCTGGTCTTGTGGGTCTAATTCGCGGGTCCCAGCCAGTCCAGAGACTAAGGCCTAGGACATTACGGATGCCAGTTCGTCCTCGTTGGGGGCACCTGGAACTTGGGTGGCTGACCTAATCCTCCCCCACCTCGCTCTGAACCTCGGAAGCTGAATTGGTAAGGACGAAAATTTCCTCTTAAACTCCAAGCTGGGACCCATTGTCCGCAGAAGTTAACATCACGACAGTAGAGTTGACTTAAATAAAAAAGTCTTTCCGCCCAAAATGTCACTAACTTCTGGATCTTACTCGCCACGGCCTTCTCGTGAGTTTGCTCAACTTTCGCCAGCCGCCAAACCCCCAAATCCGCCATGTTGCGCTTATCAACTCGACCCAGAGTCTTCCAGCATATCCGCTCACTTCCGGTCCCTACTCTCGCGCATACTGCTCCTTGGTCCCTACCAGTGGCGCAGTACCAGCTCAGAAAGAGTTCGCACTCGCCCATGGGCGCCCCCATCGCGAATCCGCGCAAGAAGGTCACCCTTAGTACCCTGCGGTCTCTACACAAAGCCGGAGACCCTATAACAATGATAACTGCCCACGACTTTCCAAGCGGACATGTCGCGGATGCTGCCGGTATGGATATTGTCCTCGTCGGAGATAGCTTGGCTATGGTCGCTTTGGGGATGGAGGATACGAGCGAGGTCGTGCTGGAAGATATGATTCTCCATTGTCGTGCTGTGGCCCGGGCAACCAAAGCAGCATTCACCGTGAGCCAACCCAGATACCCTTGGTAGTCTTCCTCGAGCGGCTGACGCCTTTTGTATCACAAGATTGGAGACCTCCCTATGGGATGCTATGAAACATCGCCAGAGCAGGCGATCACGTCCGCAATGCGTCTCGTAAAAGAGGGGAGGGTTCAAGGTGTAAAGCTTGAAGGTGGGCAAGCGGTGGCACTAGCAATAGCCCGAATCACTGCAGCTGGTATCCCCGTGCTCGGGCACGTCGGCCTGACACCCCAGAGACAGAACTCCTTGGGTGGCTTTCGTGTGCAAGGAAAGACCGCCAAATCAGCACTGAAGGTATTCGAAGATGCGTTATCGGTTCAAGAGGCCGGGTGCTTCGCCACAGTATTAGAGGCCGTGCCTGCGGAAATAGCAAGCATCATAACCAAAAGGCTTAGGATACCAACGATCGGAATAGGTGCTGGAAACGGCTGCTCCGGACAAGTCTTGGTTCAGGTGGACATGACGGGCAATTACCCCCCGGGGAGATACTTACCCAAGTTTGTGAAAAGGTATGGGGATGTCTGGAGCGAGAGTATGAGATCGATCGAGCATTATCGAGGCAGGTAACTCACACCATAGCAATAGTAATAGTAACTAACCCCGAGTCTTAGAGGAGGTCAAGAGCCGAATGTATCCCGCACCAGAGCACACGTACCCAATGGCCAAGGAAGAATTACTAGAATTTGAAAGGTTGATTAAATAACTCGGCCTCGTTTCCGCTATTGTAAAATATCAGGTGGCTGCTGTGGTGTACAAAATACCGTGTGTAATTATCATTGCTTCGTTGCTGCTTTAGACTGGGCCCGCTTTTAGAAGTACCAGTTTGGCGGGTGGTCTCTTGGGCGGTTTTCATCTTAGTGACATAAGAGTGTGACGGCAAAGCAAAGACATAGAACAAGAGCGGTAAATTAAGATCTCATTTCCAAATAATTCGCAAGCAGAAACGCTATCCGAAGGCTGGAGTCATCGAATACGCAAGTATGAGTTGATCCTCCACCTTAAAGCACTACAACCACAAGTCAACGGTTTGCCCTCAAAACAAACAAACAGCACCTCGAAAACTTACCTTAAACAGGTTCCCGACAATCTCATCTAGAGCAGGAGCGAATACAGAATTCACATACAGGAAGACGGAGTCAGTGGGCTTGCACCTAAGCTGCTTTCGTAGAAAGTTGACGACTGTCTCGAATCGCTGTGTGCCGGAAATTTTGAATACTTGTCTCCCTAGAATTGGTGCCGCACCTACAGCTTTAAAGCGAACAGTGACTTGCGTGTCGTGGTTAGTAAAGTGGTAGAACTACGAAAACCCGCAGGGAGGCTCGTTCAATTACCTTTCTTCATTTCGGAGTCTCTGACATCTGCCAGAGCTGCATGAGCATCGCGCGGCAAGCTCATCAAGTTAACTGACGCAGACATGGTCAGCGGGAGGTCAACTACGTGCTCATCATCTGGTATAGGAGCCACAGCTGCATTGGTCGGGGTTTGAGAAGAGCTTGCCATAGTATTAAAGGCACAAGGTCTTCATGGCTGTTCGTTAGAGGGATGGATAATTTGGGTCCTCGCGTCCGGAATTTGCCGCAATTCCATCTCAGATCAGGAAGACGTCATGGACTGATCGAGTGGACTTGAAACCTCTCAAGCGTCCCAGTTGCCCCAAGTTACTGTACACAAACACTCAGGTTGACAGATAGAACTAGAGAAATGCCCGTTTATCGGTATAAAACCCGCTTGCCATTGATGCCGGGACACGAAAGAAGCATGATTGGAAACAAACGCCACTAAACGATACCTGACATGTGAACAAAAATGCGACCTTCAAAGCCTAATATTTACCATGAAGGGGCATAGCGTGTGTAGGTCATTGTTAGGTGCAATCGGTCACTCCACATCAGAAAGGGTACACCGACTATGCCCACACCAAGTCGGCACAATTGTTGCACCATAAGGATATCCCCCTGAGTTTACGCTCACGATCCTCCCCGTAAAGGCCGACCAAGCTTTTCCAACACCGCATCTAAGTCGCGCCAATTATCTGCATTAGTAGCAAACTTGCGGTGTCTACGCGACATCGTATGCTAGATTCATTAGCCTAGCTTACGGACTGGAAAGTCTCAAACAACCTACCTCATCAAAGTCCTCAAATTTGTCCTTGCAGTTTTCACAATAGCCTGGTTTTGCATCCTCAGCACGCAGCTTTCCCTCGTATGTAGACCCCGCCTTCTCTTCCGTTTCCATTCTCTGCATCCTCTCCTCAGAGCCCGAGAGGTCCTCCTCATCAAGCACCTCGAGTTTCCCCGAAAACTTTCTCTTTAACACTCTCTCGCCAGTTTGCCCCCCCCCTATGGCACCGACGCCAGCAAGATCCCCAGCGCGGAGCGATTGTGGGATATCATTCCGTGGGGTTTGGCTCGTCCTTTCAAGCACCTTCCTCTGCAGTCCATAAATTTCCTTGCTCGTTCCAGCTTTCGCACCTGGAGCGGCTGCAGTTGAAGATACCATCTGCGACCGGATCGCTGAGGTGACGTTGGACGGTTGGACACCAGAGGCTACTGGTTCGCCACCAAAGTATCGTGTAGCTAGTCCATGGCCTGTGTGGGTATTGTGGGGCTTGTCTATAATATTCACAGGACTTCCTCTTTTCGCCAGTACAACCCCAGGAGGTTCGAATAACTTTGTCCGTGGAGCTTCACAAGTTGGTCTAGGCACACGAGACGCGCCATTCTCAACCTCAGCTAGGACCCTCTTAGAGGCTCCATTAACCTCTGCCTCAACAGCAGCCATCGCTCGTACCCTAGTTGAAACCCGACATTCCTTCTCTTGTCTTCTAGATTCCGCTTTTCCATGTGCCTCTGCCCTCTGATAGTCCCTGCGAGAATGCACGGCTTCTTCTACAAATGGACATTTCCCCTGACTGACACTTCGAAATTGTGGCCATTGACCATCCTCACGATTCACTACCTTCGGGTACTCACGAACCATAATAGGCCGACATTTTTCCCTCATATCCCTAACATATATAAAAACGCCCTTAAATGGAACCAAGTCCCTGCTAGCAACAGTAGGGTCACGGTCTAGGGGTCCATTAAGACGCTCATTGCGCAGTAAGTTTGACAAATCCGCGTTTCGACTGTACTTCGAAATACCAACAGCAGTACCCGCTGTGTTACTGCGTGTGTTGTGACTGTGCTGAGGGACGCTGGGATCAGCGTCAAACAAAGTGGCCATCATGCGCTGTAGCTTTTCCAATGCCCATATCTTCATTCCATACTCTCTGGCTCGGGACAAAACATCAGCGTTGCGTCCGGGTTGTTTTCGGGTGTCATCTTGAGCTCCAGCGAGGCTAACCGCCCTATAACTTGTCAGTGAAGAACTAGATTGTGAGTCGCGATACCCAGACATACGCATCCAGCCGAGCTTGGCTTTGGGGCCTCCTCCCTAGTGTCGTGTCAAAGGTAAATTTGCCCTTCGGTAGATGCGGATACTGGGCGTGAATAGGTGCAGATTCCGAGGACCTTTCAAGTAATGACGGGTTTATCGTCCGGAGCTGGTTCGCTTGTGAGGTAGCTAAAGCTGATGATGAACCCCCAACGTCGGTAGAGCTCGTATTGTCGGATTCCGGGGGAATAGGCCGAGTGGTGACAACATGTGTGACTTCAGCAGAAAAGAATTTCTCCTCTCTCTAAATTGAAGTCAGGAACATTAGAGGACAGAGAATCCTAAGAACCTATACGTATAGAATAGATGAAATATCGACATACAGAGCCAAGGCTAATAACTTGCCGTGAGCATTTAAGGCGAAGTTCTTCTGGAATACTCTCAAAATAGAACACATATTCCGGGAAAACTCGACGGTAATGCCTCTGCCATTGTCGTATTGTTTCTAGATTTTCCCTAGATACTCGATCAACCTTAGAGCCCTTCTGTTGCAACTGCCGGTCCCGGGTACTAGTAGGTCTCCGAGAAAACGCGACCTGGGAAGATTGTTGTCGGGGGGGCGTCCGCAGGGCAGGTTGATCAACTTCCATCATTTGCTTCTTAAGCGGAGGAGGTTGGCCATAGGGAATCTCGCGTTGGACGCTACTGTATGACCGTGATCGCTTCCCGGCAGCGGTAGTTAGGGACCTAAAGGGTGAATTGGCGGCATTCGGATTGCTCGACAGCGGAACCCTCCTAGTCGACATGACAGAGATATCCTGTGGCGAGGGCGATATAGATACTGTGGCCATAGGTAGGCGACGTGGTGAGGATAAACACTAGACAAACCCTTCCAAAGGAGGGGTCCTGTGTGGTGCTTAAACGCGACTCGTTACATGAACGAAGCTCCCAAAGCTAAAGTAAAGACATTACAGAGTGAATTCGTTGGGTTCAATGAGCAACAGGGACAACCGATTTAAAGCAAGGAGCGTCGTGGGGGTAAGAGGTACAAAGCTGGGGGGGATTGGCCTGTTGTCCAGACACGAGAAGTGTATGATGTTTGGACGAGAAGCGAGACGAACGTTGTTGTGGTTACTGTCTGTGTACGGGTACTTGTTTGTGTTACGGGCGCCGCTTTGGTCTGGGCGCGGCAACAACGACTTGGCGCGAGGATCAGACCCTTTTCCACTTACTATGCACGTAACAATGCTGAAGCATAAAGCCACACTTAATACATTTCGAAGTACAGAGTACCGAAGAAGAAATAATTTTTATGACATCTATACTTCTACAATGCTTAAAGCGCGCGGAACCTAAAATGTGTATAAAGCCACGGCTTGTGAAACCGAGTCCTTCCAACTTCCTATCTTGCTACTCCATCAAGGCTTCAATATCAACAACCTATAATCCAACGTCAGCTTACTTGTGCTAACCGCCACGAGGTCTCATGAGCACCAACTTCTTTAACAGCCTCGGTGGTCATCACCAACGGCCCCTCTTCTTGAATGCATACGCTGTCCTCTATCCGAATACCCAATCCCCTGAAATGCCTAGGCCACCGATCATCGTTAGGTACGTAAACCCCACTGCAGATATAAGCTTCAATCCCACGCTACCCACATTTAGGCGCCTTACGGTTCGATGGTTATGCATTGCCCAGCCTTCAGATCCCCAGTTCTCGGGTATCCTGGAGAGTCGTGGACATCAAGACCAATATAGTGGCCAACATGATGGGGGAAAAGGGTCTCCAATGCCTAGCGAGCATGTAAATGCTGTCACCCTAAGATTGCGCACCCAAAAGACTCACGGTTCCCGATAGATCAAAGCCAAGCTGTTTCAATTGATCTTTCAGACCATGTTCAGCGATATTGTGGAGTTTATCGAGCGATACATTCGCATTTTCTCGACACAGAGCCACACAAGCCCTCTGCACATTCAGTATGGCCTGATAAAGGTCTTTCTGGGCCGGAGAAAATTTTCCATTCACCGGCCACGTTCTGGTAATATCAGTGATATAGCCTCCATATTCCTAAGAGTATCGATCAGCATGCAGAAAGTACTCATAAAATAACATGCTCACTCCACCAGCATCAGCTAGAACCAAGTGGCCTTCCCTACAATATTGGTTTTAACTCATTAATTGCGTTCCCGAGTTAAGGTTTAGCGCCTTACCTGAGGATATCGTCATTACGCACATAGTGAATACTAAGTGCATTCTGTAGAATTTATTAGCTGAACGTAAATAGAGAATCATGGATATCCTACCTCTCCTCCGGCAACAACCGGGACGTAAGCTGAAGTATCGCAACCCTGCAACTTAAATTCATATTCTAAAAAAGCACATAGGTCTTTCTCTTTGGTGAATCTCCTGCGCATAGCGTCCGTGAGTGATCTTCCCGAGAACTTCCCGGCTAGCCTCATGTTCCTTATCTCCGCAGGACTCTTGAAAACTCGAAGCTCACTGATAACTGGCTTCAGGGGAATGGCATTACTGGCCCCCAGAACTTCCAGTAACCGGCCTTGCCCTCTAAAACCGGTAGGGTAAATTTCCTCCAGCGTAGATACCACATTGCCCTTAGGAATGTCCGTATAGACAACGCTAGCTTCGGCAACCAAGGGAGTTAGTAGTCGATGTAGGTCGTTTATGTCGTTTGCCTAAAACGATGAGACTGGTCTCCTTTCTTGGGCGTCTCCGTGATAGTCACTAACCTCGTCAGCATTGAAGACATCCAAGGCTGCCTGAACACCTGAACGCGCTCCATCCCACAGTTCAGCTTTTGAATTCTTTGGCCTAACAAAAAGGTGGAATATGTGTTGTCCATCAGGTCCCGATTTTTCTGCTCCAATAAGCACTACTGAGTGTAACATTCCCGCTGACAACATACCTATCACAGCCGCAGCTTCGGGTTCATTAAATCCTGGTACTAGTCAGTCGACACCCGAAAAGGAAAGTGAAAAGGTTCATTCCTGTGAGATAGAAAAAGTCTGGGTCCTGGTGAAACTCGTAGAACACCGCTCCCGATCGATACTTGATGCCGGAGGAAGCAAGAACAGCAATTGACTTGTCGGGCAGGCGTGATGCCAGCTTCGCTCGGCGGGCTGCATATTCCGCAGCACTAATCCCTGGTGTAACTGCAATTCATTCAGCGAGAATAAGACACAGGTTGTCATACGAAACCGTTATAGACTTACGCTCACCAAACCCTAGGAGATGAGAATGTGTCTCATGCAATGGCTGGCCAAATTTTAGGTCTGCTGCAGAGACGGAGGCGTATGATCGCCCAAACACATGACTGGAGCGAGTCCGGAGGAACTTCCACGATCTGGCAGGGGAGAGGGACTGAAATCCACGAAACTCACGCAGCTGCCCACACACACGAAGGTTTATTCGCATGATGAGCGCTCAAGAAGCCTTAGCGCAAGAAGGGAGCTGTGCGCCTTAACGGTCGAAGCGTACGGGCTGATTATGTCATCACCGCCCTAGTCAACGTTACCCTTGCACCAGCACAACCCGTCTATAGCCTTTTGATTCCGAGTCCTAGGCCGGGGCCCTTTGGCTAACTTTTCGAGTTGTTTCCGCAATTGGAGTCCCGGCCGGGCTGAGCCATTCATCATCACCCGGACCATCTGGACCCTGAGGGTTCGAAGAAACACTTCTGCACCCCCAACGCTGTGTCTCGCCGGCTACAGCTGTGCAAACACTCACCGGTATTTAATGCAATGAAAATAAATCGCGCAAAGTGCGCCATTGTCCCAGCTCACAAGCTGTGCTCGAACTACAGAGCCTGCAGCTGTAAAAGTGTTACAAAATCGTAAACCGCTGGATACGCCACTCGGGCGTAACGCTGTCGTGACCCCTGCCCCGACAAATGGCTGTACCAGAGGCTGAGGCAGGCCGGTCGATGTGGCAAGCGCGATGTCATGTCCGGTGTCGCGTGCCCCACCCGCGCCAATGAGATCTACATCCCATCCACGGAATTACCCATCGATGATTCTCATCAACCGGTTCCGACCACATCATTCTCTAGCTTCGCCTTCTCCGAGAACTGCTCCTATCCTTCCCTTCCTCCTGGCGGGTGAGCCCATTGCTGGGAAATCCAGGAATGGTTAATATGCCCATACCTTCCTGGCCCTACGCCTCAACGATACGAAGTAGACGACTGTGTAAGCTAAGCCAGGGCCTGAATGATCCGCGGCAAAGCGAGCATCACCCGCGGCGCAGCCAGCGCGTTCCTGAATCGCCCGAAGTATCTCTCGTTAACCCTTTCGTTGACTCTCCGTTTCCTGCCGGCGAGTCGGGTTCTTCCCCTAATTACGTCCGGTTCTAGAATTAGAGCAACCCACGCCAATCACAGGGCACCGTTCCTGTCTGTAGTGACCCGTGATTGTGGGGCCACCGGAGCTTTCGATCCTGCGTTAGCCATGTCCAAGCAAACGCTTTCCGAATGCACCGCAAGTCCTCTCCATGTCGACGCTGCGGGACCCGATCGTGCAAAATAGTCTCTAACACTATAAAATAGTCATCCCCCAACTTCCGAACCTTTTCCCCTGGCCCAAGTTCTTCACCCTACGTTCGTCAGCTGTCCGCCAGAAACATCTCCACTCTACCACCCTCGAATTTACGCGCCATGGTGTCCAGCGTTAACAAGACGGCCCTTCACCCTAGCGGTGTGATGTAAGTCCGCTTCCGCCCGACCGCTCGTACTCATTCTCGGGCATCCTGAGGCTTTAACTAATTATATTTCTTTCACACACAGACCCTCGAAAGAGCACACGGAGATCGAGGAGGAACTCCATGAGAAGGCAAATATCGACTATGACCGTGTTGCTATTGTAAGTAGATCACGAAAGACCACTCCGCCATGACAGCTCTGACACCTTGGCAAACAGGTTCCCAACCCTTCCGTCGCCGCATTGTACGAAGACGCCCTCGTCTACGAGACTGGTTCGGCAATCACATCATCAGGCGCACTTACGGCATACTCCGGCGCAAAGACCGGTCGATCACCTTTAGACAAAAGAATCGTAAAGGAGGAAGGATCTGAAAAAAATATCTGGTGGGGGCCTGTCAACAAGCCTATGAGTCCCGAGGTACTATATCCTATCCCTGTACTCATAACATTCGCTGTTCCTATTGTTCTTTTGCAACACGTTGTCTTGGCGAGGACTTCCATTCTTCCGATCGTAGTTTCCCCGCCATCGGCTATTCAAAATGCGGGGAACAGCCGCACTGCGGCCGAACTCTTCTAGAAAACGGCTTCGCTAACATGCGCCATAGGTCTGGCGAATCAACAGGGAGCGCGCCGTCGACTACCTCAACACCAGAAACCGAATTTACGTGATCGACGGTTTTGCAGGATGGGATGAGCGCTACAGAATTAGTGTTCGGGTTGTTTGCGCCAGAGCATACCATGCGTTGTTCATGCGAAACATGCTCATCCGACCGACCCGAGCAGAGCTCGATTGCTTCCACCCAGACTATGTGATATACAACGCCGGAACATTCCCGGCCAACAGGTACACAGAGGGTATGACCTCTGCAACCTCTGTAGCCATCAATTTTGCCGAGAAGGAGATGGTCATACTCGGGACAGAATATGCTGGAGAGATGAAGAAGGGTGTTTTTACAGTCCTCTTTTACGAAATGCCTGTAAAGCATGGGGTCCTCACATTACACTCGTCCGCAAATGAAGGCAAAAACGGTGATGTTACGGTCTTTTTCGGTCTTTCGGGGACGGGGAAAACAACTCTCTCAGCAGATCCTAATCGTGCGCTTATCGGTGATGATGAGCATTGCTGGAGTGACCGTGGTGTCTTCAACATCGAGGGCGGCGTGCGTGCAATACCAACCACCTCTCATATTATGTCTTCAGCTGACAGTGGTTTAGTGTTATGCCAAGTGTATAGGACTGTCGGCCGAGAAAGAGCCTGACATTCATGGTGCCATTCGCTTCGGCTCTGTCCTCGAAAATGTTGTTTTCAACCCGGAGACTCGCGTTGTCGATTATGAAGACGCTACACTCACAGAGAATACCAGATGGTAAGCTTTATGCATGCCTAAGACTTCACAAACTTGCTAACACTCGCTAGTGCCTACCCCATCGAGTACATTACCAACGCAAAAATACCTTGCCTATCCCTAAACCATCCCAGCAACATCATCCTCCTCACGTGCGACGCCCGAGGTGTCCTACCGCCGATATCAAAGCTCACCACCGATCAAACCATGTTCCATTTTATTTCCGGATACACTTCGAAGATGGCTGGTACTGAGGATGGCGTTACTGAGCCACAAGCAACCTTCTCATCATGCTTTGCACAGCCATTCCTGGCTCTACACCCCATGCGCTATGCCAAGATGCTAGCAGATAAGATCGCTCACCACAAGGCTAATGCATGGCTTTTGAACACTGGTTGGGTTGGTGCAGGCGCCACCAAAGGTGGCAAGCGCTGCCCGTAAGTTTTAACCCGGATGCTCATTCACTCCCGCTAATATTTGGAATAGACTAAAGTACACTCGCGCGATACTAGACGCTATCCATTCGGGTGAGCTGGCTAAGGCTGAGTACGAGGTTTATGACACCTTCAACCTGTTCGTCCCAATCGCTGTCACCGGTGTCCCATCGGAGCTTCTCAACCCCAAGAGGTCATGGACGACAGGGGAATCGGACTTCAAGGAAGAGGTAACCAAGTTAGGTACGCTCTTTGCGGAAAATTTCAAAAAGTACTCGGACGAGGCGACTCCTGAAGTCATCAAGGCTGGTGAGTATTCCCGAAACACCAATATATCAAAGATGCCTAACACTGCTATCAAGGTCCGGTTCTATAGAAGAAATGCGGTAGATGGTTGTGCTAGGAACTAAAAATTAAAAAAATTTCAACCCTCACAAAAAAAAAAAATTAGAGAACAGGAAAATGATTTACCGTTGGCCAAAATGCGTAACTTGGTCAAAGGGAAAACTTACACATCATATTCTTGTTCAATTAGAATTTCAGTTACTGCACCTGTTAATACTGTGCGATACGTGAGATTAGACCAATGCCACTAGTAAAGACTAGATAGCGGGTGAACAGAATCCCAATATATGTGCTTATGTAAGCTTAACTTCAACATTGCTAGATTTTAGGTGTTCGCAGCTGCAGAACCTCGCTACCAGTTCCGTCATGATAGCGGGCTGACTACCAACATTGAACATGGAAGCTGACTGGGACGAGGTGACCATACCTCTATCTTCAACTTCCAACCACAGTCTACTGACGTGACAAGGTGGCGCGCACTGCGTTCCCTCGCCCTGGAATTCATTCTCTTCCGACGCCGGTCACCGCACTGGCGTTCGACACCAACCAAGAACTGCTCTGGGCTGGCAACGAATATGTAGGGACGCCTTCCGCGACAGCCGGCCTGACACACCTGAGGCTCAGAACGCTCACTGTTTGGTTATCTATAAGGGCCGAGTTATGTCCTTCTATGGGCCGGACCTGCAGACGCACACATCCTTCAAGTCACATTCATCGGCGGAAGGCGCAGTAAGACAATTGCTATTCAACGACAGAGGGGTCATATCAATAGCAGCGAAGAGTGCGCATATGTCCCTACGCAGGGGTTTGGCGCAATGGAACATTATGTATGCTCCCCAATCTAGACAAGCTTTTGGCCGCCTACCCGTTTGTATCTATTAATGCTAACTAGTGGATTCTTCGTGTTCCTAGACACGACAGCATGAAGGATCTACGGTGCATGAGCTACACGTCTAAGGGGAATTCTGAAGTACTCGTTGCAGGATTGCAGAATACGATGTTCACCATTGACGTTGATCGGGGGCAGGTCACAAGAGAGGTATTCAAATCCCCTCCTTCACATAGCATATAACTTACGAGAACTCAGGTCGCGACAGAAGATAATTACACAATGATGAAACGAAGCCGGTACATATGTGCTGCTACAACGTCCGGCTCGGTCAATATGCTTGATCCAAACACCTTCAAGGTCATCAAAACCTGGAAAGCACACGCTGCAGCGATTAGCGATATGGACGCCCAGAACAACTTCCTAGTGACTTGTGGGTATTCTCCACGGCATCAACAGAGCTATATGCTTGACCCTTTGGCCAATGTGTACGATTTAAGGATGCTTCGTCCCCTACCACCGATCCCTTTTCATGCTGGTGCAGCGTTCGTACGAATGCACCCCAAAATGTCCACAACCAGTATCGTTGCTTCTCAAAATGGTCAGCTTCAGGTTGTTGATCTAATGAATCCCAATACCGTTAACCTCCGCCAGGCAAACGTTTCGAGTTATCTAACAGCTCTGGAGCTTGCCCCGTCTGGCGACGCTCTGGCTTTAGCAGACGCAGACTGCTCGATTCACCTCTGGGGCTCCCCTGAAAAGCTCCGGTTTTCTGAGTTCAGTAACCCTACGGAGCTCCCCGACGTCCCTACTTCTTTGCCCCCAATTGAGTGGACTGCCGAAACGTTAGTCCCCTTTTCATTACTTCAAACATACCGAAGTATTCTGACTCTTGCTCCCCACGATAGACCCTTAAGTTCCATTGGCCTACCCCATTATCGCGAGCAGCTCCTCTCGGCTTGGCCAAGCCATCTTGTCTTCGAGGTTGGCAACCCACCGGCGAAGATCGACCCGGACGTCCTTACTTCGATGACCCCCACGGATTTCGGGGGCTGGGCGCCGAACCCTAAGAGATCGCGGAGAAACCAGGTGGAAAACACCCGCGTCGTTGACAAAGCCTCCGTCCCACTGATGGCCCCTAAATTTCTAAGCGAAAAGGCTAGAGAATCTGCAGCAAATAGTGAAGACGGGCGGAGAGCCAGCGATGCCGGCGACGCCTTAGGAGATACCCCTGTTAGCGGTATGAAGGCTGATGTCCCCGCCATGTATAGGAATGTGGAGATAAAATACAGCAAGTTTGGGGTCGATGACTTTGACTTTGAGTGGGTCCATGTACTCCAACATCACCGCCCTAAACATTTACTGACTGTATGGTAGGTTCTATAACAAGACTAAATATTCTGGGCTCGAAATTCACATCGCAAATTCGTATTCCAACCCGCTATTGCAGCTTTTCAAGTTCACCCCATTACTTCGAAATCTTGCTCTTCACCACACCGCCACAAATTGCCTCACGGAAACATGTCTGTTGTGCGAAATGGGCTTCTTGTTTGATATGCTAGATAAAGCCGGAGGTCAAAACTGCCAGGCTACGAACTTCCTTAAGACGTTTAGTAGCATACCCCAAGGTACGTGTCGAGAGCTGTGAGGTGAAGAGTTCCGACTGACCAACCGAAGCCAGTGCTCTTGGCTTGCTTGAGGAAGACTCACCGAACGGTTCACTGGCTTTGATGATTCAAGCTGTAAATCGGTTTCTACTAGAACGAATTTCCATCGACTATAAGCATGTGCTCCCGCAGTCACCTTTATTAGACCAGGTATGACGCTATGTTACTGCCCTGTGGACTTAGTTTGACCTCTCTAGACGCTCGCAACTGTAGCTCTTACAGGGATCAGATGCGTAAAATGCAACTCTGAGACAGTGCGACCTGGGAGCACATACGTGAACGAACTAGTCTATCCGCAGAAGGTTAGTAGTCATCTATCACTAGATTTGGAGTCCCCATCAACCATTGACAACTTACTAGAATGTGAACAAAACTCATATTCGGGGTCCACGGCCAACCTTTTCCCAAATTTTAAAGGCAAGCGTGGAGCGCGAAAATCAAACTCGCGGTTGGTGCGACAAGTGTCGTCGCTACCAGTCCCTTGCCACGAGGAAATCAATTCAAGACATCCCACACGTCCTAATGATCAACGCAGCGGTAAATACTCCCGATGCTAAAGAGCTCTGGGCAGCGCCTGGTTGGCTCCCAGATGAAATCGGGGTTATTGTGGAGGGCGGACAATTCTTTTGCTATGAAGGCGAAGACCTGAGGTTGCACCTCCAAAGGGGCATACACTACATCACTGTCTATGAGCTCGTCGGCTTAGTAGCCGATATTAATAGTGGGGAAAACCAGGCATCTCATTTAGTTTCTCTAGTCAACGGTATGAACCCTAACCTAACCATGATGCTCCCACTAATTCTAGAAGTTGCCTTATCCGCTCGTGAGCGGCAACCAGACAGCCAGTGGCATCTATTTAATGACTTTTTGGTTCGAAAGGTTACTAAAGAGGATGCAATCGAGTTCTCCCCCACTTGGAAAGTACCATCTGTATTAGCGTATCAAACTAAAACAGCAAGCAATGCCGTCGACGACTCTTGGAAAGAAATGTTGGACACTTCGTTACTGTATTTCGAGTGTTCATTGAGGTATGAATGCGAGGCGTCCACATTAGGGAGGTCAAAAGTTAACAGTACCAAGCCAACACAACACATTAAGAGGATATCAACTCCTTTCTCCACAAACCGAGGCGCCACACGCAGGGGCACTCGTTGCAATAGATGCGGAGTTCGTTGCCCTACAACAAGAGGAAATCGAGATAAAGGCAGACGGCTCACGCGAAACTATTCGACCCAGCAGGTTAGGACTAGCCCGCGTCTCTGTCCTCAGAGGCACGGGCATCGATGAGGGCCTCCCGTTCATTGATGATTATATTGTCACGAACGAGCCAGTAGTTGACTATCTCACAGCCTTCTCAGGAATAAGGGCCGGCGATCTGGACCCTAAGCGATCTGAACATAACCTCGTGCCATTAAAGGTGGCGTATAAGAAGCTCTGGTTACTGCTCAACTTGGGTTGCGTTTTCATCGGCCATGGCCTACCAAAAGATTTCCGAACCATCAACATACACGTCCCGAAGAACCAGGTAATTGATACCGTAGATTTGTTCTTCATCAAGTCACGACAAAGGAAGCTGTCTCTCCGCTTTTTGTCATGGCTTCTGCTGAAAGAGGATATCCAGCTGGAAACCCATGACTCAATTGAAGACGCAAGGACAGCGCTAAAGCTATATCGCAAGTATGAGGAATTCCAAGACGCTGGTATCCTAGAGCCGATGTTGAACGACATCTACGCTAAAGGCAGAGAAGTCAACTATAAAGCGCCCAGTGCGCAGAAGACAGAAGGTGGCACAATGGACAGAAGAGATACACCACCTATCCTACACGACGGGGCGGCAGTTCCTAAAACACCTATCAAGAGGGAAGCAGGACTAAGCACAGCGCAAGGACAGTCATGGACAACAGGATCGGGTGGATATTTCGCAAGTCCCCTCAGATGAGGCTTCCGCCCAACGGTATTTGCATATACTTATGTACAATGGTGCCAATGATCCTGTATCAGCAGCCGTACAGAGAGAATTGGCATTAAGGTTTAGGGAGTAAAGGGAAGACGATGGAGAGGTGGAAACGCCTAGACGGGAATCATAAATGATTGTTTACTCACACAAACCGCCACCGCTGTGTCAAGTGCACAGAGTACGCCTGGGATTTACATCGGTCAGGCCGTCTGCCTCGATTTCGCTAGCATCCCGCTGAGATACTCTTTTACCTTAAACAGGTGCATAGAGCATGTAGAAAGGCTAGAAAAGAACAAGACGCAACCGCTTACTCTCCACTAGCCATCTCCACTCGATCCCACATTCTTCGCAAAACTTGGTCAATTTCGTCTGAATGTCGCTCGAGACCTTGGGAAACTGGTCGATTCACCCCACTGTCGTCCTTGCTACCTCGTGTTCCATCTAGACTAGCCCTAGTACCCCCAGATCCCACAGGGTCACGGCCACCCCGTTCCCGAAGGCTCTGGCTCAATCCCATCGGTCCATCTCCCCCACTAGCGTAACCCCTACTGAACTGCGCCGGAATCCTTCTATTCTTCTGGGCTCCTGGTAGTTCTCCCAGACGAGCAATCGAATCGCCCACGGGATTCTTGTACCGACGAACAACGAGGTATTCGAGACCAGTACGTTCAAATTCCCGATGTAACCTTAGATCCCGACTGTCGCTATATCCGGTCCCAAGTGTGCCGATGCCACCCGCGGATGCTCGGACGCCAGGCATGCCACCGACGCCTGCAGATGGCGCTAATTGTTGCGGCTCGATTCCTGAACTTGCCCTTTGCAACCATAGCTTTTGTTGTGTCCTTGATGGAGGGTGGTTATAGGAAGATAGTGTTGATCTATTAGACCGCCCACTAGAAGAGTTGAGCTCCGTAGCCCCTTGAGATGGTAATGACGTTGAAGTTTCAGCTTTGGCCTTAGTGCCAGCCTCTGTGCTAATATTGGACACATCTAATATGCTTTTGCCGGGCGATACAGAACTAAGACCATGGGTGTCCGAGCTACCGCCGATAAACCGCGAAACGATATTTTCGTGGGTACTTGGAGTGCCGTTTGTGAAGGGTTGTTCACGCGGGGATGGGCTGGGACTACGGTTGCCAGGGGTGGCCGTAGCGGACAATGTAGACATCTGAGGAGGCGCGTTCTGTGGTGGATGCCGCTGGAGTAGACGGGAGGTGATTATCTCTGCTTGAGGGGGTGTTGTTGACATGTGTTTGCGCTGGCCTGGTCTGGCTGTCCAGCGACCTACGGTGTGGTCCGATGTTGTAGCAACGTCGCGAAACTTGGACAACGTTGACGATACGGATGGTAAAACTCCTGGAACATCGGAAATAGGACCACGAGGCTCTGGTATCGAGGTTACTATACCACAAACTCGAGTGCCTTGACTTTGGGTGGATGTTGTCGGCCGTGTATTGTTGCGCGATTCTAAAGTACCAGCTTCAGCCCAGCTGGCGTCTTGACCCTCACTCCCGAGGCCAGATTTGACTGCAATTTTAGTCATTCGTTCGCTTCTTACCGGTTGCGACAGAGAGCGCTGCATGGTAGAAGGGAGGGGAGTGGCCACTGTTCCTGCACGTCTCCCACCATCTGCAGTCAGTCCATTGGCGTGAGTCTTCGAGCCGTTGCGTGCCAAGGACAGATTGGATCCAGTCCGCCTGTTTTGCCCCCCTCGAGGGCTCGTAGAAGGCGTATGTGAGTGGGAACGGCGGTGGTGTTTTCCAGCTGTAGCGATGTCTCCAGAGTGCCTACTGAGATTCTTGCCATACGACGGTACTCTTGCGCCCACACGAGCATGTCCAACCACATGCTGGCGTGTGTGCACCTTATGGTGACTCCTCTGTGCGTCCGGTGGTGATGTTGCCAGAGCAGATTGAGCGTGAGTGTACCCGTTTTGTCTTTGTTCGGACGGGTTGCCGGCCCCTATCAAAGGTCGCTTGGTGTGTGACTGAGACTGGCTATTGCCCTGTGAAGTCATGCTTGCTTCTTCCCAAAGGCTCGGCCTGAAGATCCTCCCGTCGCTGCGGATATAAAAAACGGGGAGCAAAAGCCACGCGGGTAGGGGGCGGCGTCGGGAGCAGGAGGATTTACAGGGTCGAGAGCTTAGGAGAGAATTGGAGAGGCGGGTCAATTGACAGCGACAGGAACCGACCTCGCGGGGGCGAGCCCTTCTCTCCCCAATCAAGGCGCCAGCTTGGATTGAGTTACGGATGGTTGGGGGGTTGGGGGGTTGGGGCAAATGCAGAGAGATATGCGGTGATGCGTTGGAACAGTTGAAGAGTGGGATCTCTGGTCGAACCGTGGACAAGTGCATCGGGGAGACTAAGCCGGATTCGTCGGCCCGGAAGCCGTCAAGGATTCATTAGCCGGGATTGACCCGAGATAACGCAACCACACCAACACCACCCAATCGTCGGCGTGTGCGAGTACCCAAACGCCGTGCGCATGCCACTCAGCGCAGTTCATGCTGCTCGACAGAGCACCGAGTAGATGGACCCATCTGCGGGCTGAGTGGTCTGTTCAGATACACATCCACAGACACTTGCCCTGGCACAGCATGCGTCAGGCTCTGCACCTCCGGCCACCAGCCTCATCTGGTGCCGAGCCAGCCAGCCATACACATCGTCGGCCATCGCCACGCCTACCGCTTACCGGTCCAGAGGGGCCACTGCTTCCCTCTCCAGACAGATATACATTAAAAGTCGATCCGCCATGGCCACAAGACTTGTGCTGCCATTGATGCAGATGTATGTATGAGCGACATGGTACGTTCGCAACACTACAGTAATTAAGACGAAACGGGGTTCCTGGAGACCGATCGGAGGCACGGCAATTGTTAGAAACAGTTTTTGACACATGCAAAGTGAGCTGTTACAAGTATATAGTATAAATAGATTATTTCGAGCTTGATTGTATGCTAGGGTAGATGTACCTGAAGGGAGTGCTTGTGACACTCAAGGAATTAGAGAAGGGTATCCATGTCTAGGCTGAGAGTGCCTGCAGAGAGTGCCTGAGACACTTACCAGTGTGTTTGTGCCTACCATACATTCATTGCCCTATTGATGCAACATCTTGTTACCCTACAGTTCTCACCTTCATTATCTGTACTTATTAAGCATTAGAAAACTTCTATGCATGCTTAAGATTTCTGAGGGTAAGAAAAAATTTGGGTGTTAGTTTACTATGCCTGTTGCCTGTGTTAAAATGGGCTTGAATGTACCAGGAGGGGGCAGCACAACCCTATCTGTAGAGGACCCCTTATATGAGACAGACTCTCTTAAGAGCTTAGGGCACTGGTATCTTCTACTGATTTCAATGGGCTCACTGTTCCTATGCGAGTACAGCACTTAGTGGCAAGCTTGGTAGTTAGAATCAATTGCTTTAGGTACTTTCTTAACTAGACTTTAGAGACAGTACAGTATGTTGTTAAAATAGGCTTTGAATGTACCAGGAGGGGGCAGCACAACCCTATCTGTAGAGGACCCCTTATATGAGACAGACTCTCTTAAGAGCTTAGGGCACTGGTATCTTCTACTGATTTCAATGGGCTCACTGTTCCTATGCGAGTACAGCACTTAGTGGCAAGCTTGGTAGTTAGAATCAATTGCTTTAGGTACTTTCTTAACTAGACTTTAGAGACAGTACAGTATGTTGTTAAAATAGGCTTTGAATGTACCAGGAGGGGGCAGCACAACCCTATCTGTAGAGGACCCCTTATATGAGACAGGCTCCTAAGAGCCTAAGGCACTGGTATCTACTGATTTCAATGGGCTCACTGTTCCTATGCCAGTACAGGCTTTCACTTTATATTATAGAGGTAAACTTGATAGCTAGAATCAATTGTTTTAGGTGCTTTCGTAACTAGACTTTAGGGATAGTACAGTATGGCTAGTTAAGTAAATGCACTAGTAAAGATTTTACTTGATCACTTGAAGTCAATGTCTTCATATACCCAGCATTCAGTAGAGATGATATGGAAAATATGTTCCAGAGTTATTTTTGTATGTGATTCACTAAAAACCCATTTATCTCCCATACAAAAATCATGTCAAAAAGTGACTCAAGTTGCTTACAAAGGAAATACATTAGGCACCCTTAACTAACATTAGGCATCTTCTTTAACTAGAGTTTAGCATGAATAAATTCTTTTAGGCTTCTTAGGTATTGTAATGGGTTGCTTAGGCATGCCTAAAGAATTATTCTTAGGCATCCTAAGTGCTTAGCCTAGGTACCTAACATTTAAGTCACAGGGTTACCTACAGTTAAGAGATAAAATGAATGTAGGAAATGCAGGGTAACAAGAAGTGTATCAATGGGGCAGAAGGGAGTGATGGTGTGGTAAGCACAAACACACTAGTGGGTGTCACAAGCACCCACCCTCTTTAGGCACTCTCAGCCTAACTATCCTCCCAGTGATACAAACACCCCTCTCTTATTTCTTGAGTGTCACAGGCACTCTGTTCAGGCACTATCAGCCTCCCTAGGCATATCATTAGGCTTGAAATTTCAACAAGTTGCTAAAACACTTAAAAATGCATTCTAAGCATACTTTTAAATGCAAAAGTGATCTAAAAACTTCAAACCCTTATGAGCAGACTAATTGCAATAGCACAACAAAAAAAACTCATCTCAGATTAATTTCCCAACTACTGGTTGTCTTTTAAGAGTATATGAGATGTTATTTAAATCAGCTGACTATGGCTGTTTGAAATTAGGGGACACAAATTGGATGGGCCACACAAATATGCAAGGTGGACAAACTAATGCCCTTGCTCATGAGTGTTTTATAACATAAAGTGAGAGCCTGTATCCGCATGGAAACAATGAACCTATGATTATTGTGTCCTAAAGATTCCAAAAAATTGATCTTGCATAAGAGGTACAGAACTGCCCCCTCCTGGTATGTTCAGGCCTATTTTAACAATAAAAATCACATGAATTGATAATTCTCTCAGTCAAAAGATATATTTAAGTCGCTGGCTAGATGGGAAATATAAGCAAGCTAACTTATCGGCGTCTGGATTATTACCGCAACGCTCGTTTGCAGATGGGTGCTTTTTCCGGTCGGGCTAAAGCAGAAATGGTACTAACTCTCCTTGATGATTGGAGACTCGAGATTGGATGAGCTGAGCCCAACGTGAATGGGTTCACGGTGTAGGTTTTTGTGGTACATACATCCACTGCATTCGTATACCTCGTAATTTTTGAATCTTCGGTATGATTCCCCAATATCTAGAGCGCTGTAGAGTCGCCGGCCGAGCCATCTTACTCGACAGATGGCGGCGGGGTCGGATCGTCTGTGTTGAGCAGAGATATTATTCTCTGCTAATTGTCTCGATGTATAATGCCGATACGGTGTAGGTAGCTAGTTGCGAGCAGCTGCTGATTGACCGAACATTGAAATGATCGCAGAGTCGACGAAGCCCACTGTAGCAGTTAGGAGTGGGTCGGGGCGCCCCGCCGTCGAGAAGGATGCATTTCGAGAACCCCAGAGTTCCCAATGCGTATGAGAGGGCATCAAATGGTTCCGGGTTGCCTGGTGAGGTCTGTCTGGGAGTGCCTTGAAGTGTCGTGGTGTTGCAAATATGAGCATCAACCCCCTCCAGCTGCAGTACCCGGACGTGGTGGGCTTGGGGGGTGGGAATCTGTAGTTTCGAACGCTATCCACCATTGTGTCCTTCGTCTATGAAACAGTCTGATAGTTGTCGGGAGGTTGAGAGGCTCTTCAGACGGCATTCGGTGGTTGGTTCTGTCGCCCCACTATTACCACCTCAGTATATTCAACTATATTCCTCGACCTTCCTTCATGACACCCTAATCCACAGTATGTCAAGGATTAACAGAATTAAGCTTTTGGCGCTCTCTGCACTGTGAACCCAGTCGCTTGTCTATGTGATTTTTGTGGTGTATGTGACTTGGTCTGTCTCGGTGATTTACTTAGTTTTTTCGTTTCCGTTTTCGTTCCGACTATCCAGGAGAGAATATACTCTTATTTGAGATACGAAAGAGGATGAAGGTAGAAAGCATTGCTAGCAAGAATGGGTATCCAACAACCTAATACTCCAAGCGCTATCGCCAAATGCCCTAATCCAAACTGTGCGAAGGGAGTTTGACCCTTTCCTTCCCCTCACGAGCCCCCTTACGATGACGGCCGCCACGCCCCGTCTTTTCCACCTCCTCCCTAGTCTACGCCGCTTTCAACCCCACCGATGGTCAAAAGACCGTCTCATGAATCCCCCCTGCGTGATTTTGAAGGTGCATCTTGTCCTTTAAGGACATCTGATAAACCTTGCACCTGATCCAATCTCCCCCTCTAGTGTTAGCCAAATATTTTTATATTGGTATTTTGCGGGTGTTTGTAGACATCTTCCATATTGCTGTTGATACTTAGTACATTTATTTGTTTATGAAGTAATGCGGCCCGCGAGAGCTTAGGGCGGCGCCCATTGTTATAACTGCGCGATCGTCTAGCTTCAGTTCCTTTCCTCACAACGGCATGGCAGAGCCACAGCAAGGGCACACGCATGCCGCAGCTTTCCCAGCCCCACCGCCGTTCTTCAGGCATTTTACAACTGAAAACCTATCGCGGCTAAAAGACCAACCAGCCGAACTCGAAAATCTGCCTGACGAGCTGCGGTGTTTGATACCCCCGGTCCCACCAGAAGACGGCCGATACTGGAGTTTTGGTGATCGGTATAACGTACGCTGCGGCGGGTCGAAAGTCTGCGATATTGGACGTAACTGAGACTAACTACGGTCTTCCAGATTACAGATAGACTTCCCTCACTTGAAGATCAGGGTATTAGGCAAATCTACCCGCCGCAGCCCCGACTGCCGGTTCTCAATGACGCAGACGGTACGCAATTCGAATGGACCCAGGACAGAGCTGTGATCCTGCGTAGAATGGCAGAGAGTCTATTATTGAACTTTTTGGAGCTTGTGGGAGTCCTAGCTGTCTCACCGAGTGAGGTCGGCGCCCCGAAACTCTGGAAGAGATGCCACACTCTAACCGCCTTTGCAGTTCTCAAGGAAGATCGACGACCTCAGGGTTATCTTCATAAACGCACACCACCTCCTTAATGAATATCGTCCCCACCAGGCAAGAGAGACGCTTATTTTGATGATGGAGGAGCAGTTGGAGCGCAGCAAGGCGGAGACGGAGGGCATCATGAGGATGAAGGAGAAAGTGGAATCTATTCTGTCCGAGCTAGCGTCATCGTTCAGCGACCTTGAGTCGCCCGGAAGACAAGGAAGAGATCCAGGGAATAAGTCGCTGGAAAGACATGGACGGATCTGGGATGCTCTTGATGAAGTCCTTGGTGGCTGAATCCTACCGCCTAATTTATGCATTTCTATGAAAGTTAATGGATGGTAGACATGATCCACGTAATCGCAAGGTTGATAGTGTAATATGTAGGTACTATATCTCTTTATAAAATGTACTTACATGTTGCGAGCAAGTTTGAGAAATGCGGGGATAGGGCTGCACCGACCGGCGAACGAGTCTCTTGGCATAATCACGCCATCGCCCCCGAAGTCACAAATTCTCCAAGCCTAACCCTAATCGTCCGCAACCCAGAGAACAATCGGAGTTGGCGCTTTTTGTTTTCACCATGTCCCAGGCCAATTCCTCGGCCTTACTGGCCCTCGCGGCTTACCTCTTAGTTAAGCGTCGGCACTTTGCTCATGTGTTTTCCTGCAGAGCACTCCCTCTATCATATCCTCCAAGGGAACTCACTTTTGCAGTCGCAGGGTCTCAGCTCGTCCCCATTGCTCTTGTTGGCTTCGAGACTGTTTTATCAATCTTTGATCTATAGTTCTCCATCTTCTCCGCCTGCCATCCATTCATCCCGCAGCTACTTACACTGCTGGTGATGTATTTGCATACCCTTAATACATCTGGCTATCCATTCCCTGGCGATCAGGATGGCAATCAGGATGGCAAATCCGAACAATATATGGGACGCTCCTCTAACCTACCATTCGGACAAGAGGTGCCCCTCTCATCAATCACAGGACCGGTGTATCTGACAGCGCAGACCCTGATACAACAAGTGTCCTATTCGCTCTCTGACAAGCTATTTACTTACTCACCAGAGACCTTCGATTTGGATATCTCACTAAAGAATTGGTGCTCTAGCGAGTCCCCGAACGTGCATGGTTACGCCACGCATGTCTCGTCCATGCAAACTCGCACTGGAGCCGCCTCTATCGCCCTGGGCTATATCTTCTCTAAGGATTTTGATCTCAAGAAACGCCATATGCCGCAGTCGATTCTGGCATCTTCCTCGAGCCTACATCACCTTCGCGCTGCATTCGATCAACTATCTATTCTTTACTCGATAGCAAGTCCGCTTGTAGCACACATTTCTGCTGTTGACTATGCTCCAGGCTCATCCAGAAGTTTGGTAACGGATTATTCCTCAGCCTTGTCCCTTTCCGAGGAGCTCGGCTTCGGCTTGGTATCCAGCTTCTCAACACATGAAGCACAACATATGGCGTTATTTTCGACCCTTCTTGCCAGCGTCCTCCCAACAATACACATCTACGATGGAATCAAAGTGGGGCGAGAAACAACAAAAGTTGTAGACGTAATGGATCAGGACGACCTTCATGCTGCTTACCAAGCCATCTCAGCTGAAATGTCAGGGCCGGGAAAGAGGCACTTAAGTGTAGAAGGGAAGGTTGACCACCTGCTAAGGTCCTTTAATGGTGAATTGGGAACTGCCTATGGGGCTTTCGAATATGAGGGCCACAACCAGCCCAGTTCAATCTTGGTGGCGCTCGGCTCCAATGAATCTACTCTAGCATCACAAGTCGCCTCTACTCTTGCTAAGTTGGGGACGAAAGTCGGTGTTCTGAACGTGAGGTTATATCGGCCTTTCCTGGAAGACGAATTCATTCAAGCATTACCGAAATCCGTTGAGAATATTTTCGTTCTTGGGCAAGTACACGATCAGCACAGCGTGTCCGACAGCAGCATCAACTCTCCCTTATACGGTGATGTACTTGCCGCTGTCGCATTTTCAGGCAGATCGCCCTCTGTTACTGACGTTAAGTATCCGCGAAGTTCTACCTGGACCCCAGCCACTTTCGCTGGTTTATTTCGCCGTTTTCAAATGAAGACCGATGGTGTTGTTAGGGTAGAAGATGGGTTAAGGTTTTTCGGGGATCGGGACGACGACTTCCAGGTCCCAAGCTCCACCACACTCCGGCAATACACTTTTTGGGATGCTACCGACTCGCGCTCAGTCAACGCGGCTGCTACCATCGCGAATATACTTTCTCGTGAATCTACAAAATATGTTACCGTCAATTCTGAACACGACAATCTCATGCAAGGTGGGGTGTTACGAACCGACATACGAAGTTCACGGCAGTTAGTCGAAATGCCCTATTCAATAGAATATGCCGATGTGATATTTCTCGGGGAGGAGAAGCTCTTGGGTAACGTCGACGTCCTCGCGAGCATCCGAGAGGGGGGCACTTTACTTGCTAAACTCCCAGGAGCTAAGGATGAAAACTTGGATAAAATTCTCCCGGGTTGGTTTAGAAAGGGTCTTGCTGAAAAAAGGATACAATTTTTCGTCCTCGATCCTCGAGCCTCCACCTCCGTGGAGAAGAACAACGATGCGGAGGTTCTCTTGACGGAAGTAGCCTTCCTAAAACTGGCGAGCGATAAGTTTCTCCTCGAGTCCCGCTTTGAGAAATTGCTATCAATCCACGGAAACCCGACTCTCCTGCGGGACGTCCTTAGGGACTTAAAGACAGCTTTTCGGCAATTTGAAATTCCCTTTGCTTGGACGATGGCAGAGCCGAAGGTCGACATGCCTCTACTACCAGTTGGAGTCAATCTAAATAGCTTCTCGCCTTTTGAGAAGATGGAAACGGACTATCTGTCGCGCCTGCAGCCGTGGAGCGCTGCAGCCAAACGCCTTGTATTCAAGGAAGCTTACAGCACCAAACCTGTTTTACGTCCTGACCTATCCGTGAAGACATGGACCGTCCATGTAAAGGAAAATAGGAGATTAACCCCTCTCAGCTATGATCGGAATATCTTTCATATTGAGTTCGATCTCGGCGACTCTGGCTTAACCTACAATATCGGGGAAGCTTTAGGGGTTCATAGCGAAAATGATGAGCACGAAGTCAAGCAATTCATAGACGGCTATGGCTTACGGCCGGACGATATTGTCGAGGTTCCTTCTCGTGAAGACTGTAACTTTTCAGAATTACGGACAGTCTACCAAGCACTGATGCAGAATATTGATATTTTTGGCCGTCCGCCGAAGAGGTTTTATGAGGCATTAGCCGAATTCGCCGAAGACGGGAATGAGAAAAAGAAGCTTCTAACGCTAGGCGGCCCCGAGGGAGCGATGGAGTTCAAGCGTCGGGCTGAGGTAGATACTATCACTTACGCTGATGTTTTGTTGGAGTTCCCCTCTGCCCGCCCGACCTTCTACGATATTGTCAAGATAGTGAATCCCATGAAGAGACGGGAGTACTCCATCGCATCGTGTCAAAAAGTAACTGCAAATAGCGTCGCGCTATTGGTAGTTGTGGTTGGGTGGGTTGACACCAAAGGGCGGGATCGTTTCGGCCAGTGTACGAGATATCTCAGCAACTTGCCAATAGGTGCCGCTGTTACTGTCAGCGTTAAGCCTAGCGTTATGAAACTCCCTGCGAAACCAACTCAGCCTCTGATCATGGCTGGCCTCGGTACTGGATTGGCACCCTTCCGTGCTTTTGTTCAGCACCGGGCCTGGCAGAAACATCAGGGCATTGACATTGGGTCAGTCCTGCTCTACATGGGGTCTCGACACCAGCGCGAGGAGTATCTTTATGGTGAAGAGTGGGAGGCGTATCAGGATGCTGGAGTGATTACTCTTCTAGGTCGTGCATTTTCCCGCGATCAGCCGCAGAAAATTTATATTCAGGATAGGATGAGGCAAAGCTTGGATACCATCGTCCAGACCTATATTAGAGAAGAAGGGGCTTTTTACCTCTGCGGACCAACCTGGCCAGTCCCAGATGTTACGGAGGTTCTTCAGGAGGCAATAGCTACTGATTCGAGGATGCAGGGAAAGAAAGTAGATCCTAGAAAGGAAATTGAGAGATTGAAAGAAGAGCTGAGATATGTGCTCGAAGGTGCGTTTCCATTAATATTGACCACCAATCGATTGAGCGAACACTGACGCTACTATAGTCTACTAAGGAGAAAAGTTAAGAATAGACATGGTTTGGCATGAACCGATAAATCCAGATTGAACCATAGACCAAATGAAACACGATTAAATATATCTTCTCTAAAGGGCATAATTTATGATTGAACTAGCTACTAACACCTAATATCAGACTTTTTTTTTTTTACAAAATTCTGACCAGACCTGTGATTGTCTTACATAACGGTTTAGATCAAGGCGAGCTTTTAGAGCGCAGCTTCATTAATAGTTAAGTTCAGCTTCAGCCATTGTGTATGGGGCTCCGGAGCAGTCAGATTCGACTGCCCAGGCGTACCCCCTCACCCCCAAGATGTAAGATACCCGAATACCCCTAAAGTATGTATTGCTGCTACGTGTCTAATGATACCATAACTGAGGGCACTAGAGGGGTTTAGGCACTCAACCGTGGTAGCTCAATATTGGATTCCCTCTAATGGGTAAATTGCTGGAGCCCGTGCTGTACGTGCTAAGGGTTTAACCAAATTTGGGTTTCGTGGACCCAAACCTTATTCATTGCTCATACTACTCCGTGCCACGTGTGGCTGAAAGCTTTCTTGGGTTTAGAGGGTACGCTAGTGTCTTGCGTTTTGGAGGGGGGAATGTGAGTAGTTATCCGTCTAATGAATTTATACAGACAAAGGTCTCAAACTGACCCTCGCCCCAGAGATTGCCGGTCTGCTACTGGAGGGTTCCGGGCTACACGGCGACATGCATTCCTGAGTTTGCTCAAACTCACGCGCCAAGCCAAATTACGCTTTGCAACAGTCTTATAAAGGCCCTGGAATGCCCGCATAATTGAGTATTTAGGAGGCCACGCCCCATACGCACCGGAATTTAGCTAGGGAATTAAGCGATTTCTGGTCTTCCAGTCAACAAGGTCCATTCAAGGTATTGTAGATCTCATCCCCATCCGTGGTGGGGACGGTTTACTCACTCTCTCTGTAGAATCTATCTCAGTCCCCTACACAATGATTTGCCATGATGGGGTCGTCCACCATCCTTTGGGAGGCGCATCGTATTATTTTGGAGAGAGCTTGATCCAATATCTCAGCAATCAGTGCACTCGTTCGCGGATCGCGCTTCACGTCGGAACTCAGCCTAACAGCAATCCTCACATCGGCAATACCACCACTTTTGCAGTGGCATTTGCCCTTGCTTCGGCCCTTAAAGCGACTGTCCCCCACGAGGTCAGCGTAAAGTTCATCTATGTCGACAGCGCCCCAGCCGTTGGACAAGAAACTACCATTAATGATATCCGATATCAAAGGAGTTTAGGCCACACTGGCGATTTCCACAGAAACCAGGCCGCCTTCACCAAAGTGCTCGACCGACTGTCTTCTCTCTCCGGAGTGTCGTATGGAGTTGAGACCCAGAATTACTGGCGTCGGAGTTCTTCGTTTGCAGCCGTCCTCCGGAACATCATTGCCCACCGCCACATCCTTGGCCCTCACATGTCTCCTAAGACGCACAAGCTGGCTATTCGAGCCGCATGCACATACCCCTCCTGTGGACTCGCGGACAAGCACGGTATCAAGAATCAGTACGGCGTTGAGGGCCGAATTACGTTCTTGTGCCCTAATCACGGGGAGTACAGCGTCGACCTAGCATCACCAGAAGAGGCGGAAAGACTCGAATTCAACACCCCGCTTCGCAACTTGATTAGAGTGCTCATCTGCAGCAACGACCAGGATACATCGTGGATCTTGTGCACTGGTTCGGACTATGCCGGTTTTTATCAAGAATGTTAGGACCTAGACGGGTGGTCGTAGGTGCTCGGGTTGGGATGCGGCTGTGGCCGTACGACGGAGCTCCGGACTAT
>JAJDFF020000175.1:0-68323 GCA_021527025.2 Geoglossum cookeanum
GTTCTTCATCTTCGTCTTGCTCACTGGCATACATGCTCCTTCTCGTCATGCTATGCCTCGAACACAAAATTCAGGACAGGCTCAGCTGGGGAGCCACCCCTCGCTATGCCCAAGTTGAATGCAGCAGAAGGCTCAGTTGGTCAATACAGGGAGACTGCCAAATGCTCCACAGCGCCCCAGTTCCGAATGAGCCAACTGGCTTCTTGAGGTACGGACTCACGAGGCGGGCGCCGCACCGGCGAACCGTCAGCGGGGAAAATAGAACTCAACTCGATGTTCCGGAGTCATCCATAGCCCAGCGGAGAAGAGCTTCTTTTTGCCTTTGCTGTAGAAACCGTCAAGTACACCGATCTCGCCCGTAGAGAGCAGCGTGGAGACCTCATCGATCGACAGGCGTCGTCCAGCAATTTCGCGCCACAGACGAAACCCACAATTCGCGGCGCAAGCGATTGCCCGAGAGTCGCTTCGCAGCTTAGCCCGACAAGCCGGGCATGCGCCCGAAATTTCCGGCTCGTACCTCAAACGCGGGTCTGCAGCCCTGTGTCTGATGACATCGATCAGCTGATGTGCCTTTTCGGCGATCTCGGCCATGAACGTAGCGCGCGTCAGCTGACCCTTCTCCATCTGCAACAACCTGTGCTCCCACTCGCCAGTCAAGCGCGGGGATGTCAAGAACTCAACGCCGTTGTCTTTCAGAAACCTAATCAGTCCCATGCCCTTTTCCGTCGGGACGAGGTACTTTTCCGTGCCTTCTCGCACGGCGTATGGCGTTTTGAACTCCCCCCGCCTGTCTTTCTTGTTGAGGAGGCCTTCAATGATGGTGGCTCTGGTTGCCGAAGTGCCCAGGCCTCTTTCAAGAATTGCCTCGCGCAGTTCCTTGTCGTGAATCAGTTTGCCAGCAGTCTCCATTGCGCCAAGCAACGTCGCTTCGGTGTACCGTGTCGGTGGCTTCGTCTTCATTTCCTTGACATCGATGCTTTGAGCCTGGACACGTTCATCCGGAACGAGAGCACACAGCTCGGCTGATTTTTCAACACCGCGTTTAGCGTTCTCATAGACCTCCATCCAACCCTTGAAGACCAGTACCCGTCCGGTGGAGCGAAATGCCTCCTCGGCAACAATCGTCCGACGTACGGTGCTATCGAATTCAGCAGCTGGGTGGAATACCGCCAAGAACCTGCGCACGACCATGTCGTATATCGCTGCTTCGTCATCCGTAAGGCTGGCGGGTTGGGTCCCCGTTGGGATGATTGCAAAGTGATCGCTTATCTCTTCGTTGTTGAAAACGCGCTTGTTTGGCCTGACCCATTCATGTTCTCGAATTCTCCTGGCGTAGGCCCCATACGCCGTCCCGACGAAGCTATCCACCACCATGTTGACCTGCTCGAAGTAATCTTCAGGAAGGGCTCTAGCATCTGTGCGCGGATAGCTTATGGACTTGTGCCTCTCGTATAACGTCTGAGCAATGTCAAGCGTCTTCTTAGCGGGAAATTTGAAGCGCTTGTTAGCCTCTCTTTGTAGTGTCGTCAGGTCGTACAGCTTTGGCGGGTTCCGTTTCTCACGCGACCGAACATCAGTCACAGAAGACGGAGCCTGGCCCCGACATTTTTCCGCTACGGCTTGCGCCTTTTGCTTGGCCAAGATCTTGTGCACGCTGCCGGGTGTGTCATTCATGCCTTCCTCCGAGTCCGATCCTTCTCGCATCGGCGTGCGCGGGTCGGTCCACCTGCCTTCATAGGTTCCCGCCGCCGCACTGAACGTGGCATGAACCTCCCAATAGTCCTGAGCCACGAAGGTACGTATCCGCTCCTCGAGGTTGACAAGGATGGCTAGCGTGGGTGTCTGAACCCTCCCGGCCGTGGCCATCTCGTAGAGTCCGGTCTGCATTTCGCGCAGCCGGGTGATGGCTCGCGACCCGTTAATGCCTATCAGCCAGTCAGCTTCGGCACGGCTGCGCGCGGCGTCTGCGAGAGAGTCATAGGCTTTTCCGCTTTTCATCGTCTGATAGGCAGTTCGGATAGCAGCAGCGGTCATGGATTGCAGCCACATCCGTTGGATCGGCTTGCAGCATCCCGCAAGGTCGTATATGCGGCGAAAGATGAGCTCTCCTTCCCTCCCTGCGTCGCACGCATTGACGACGCGACCGATGTCTTCCCTTTTCATCAGGCGCGCGAGCAGGCTGAATTGAACCGCCGTCTTGGGAATCGGCCGCAGCCCGAACTGGCGTGGAACGATTGGCAGCGCGTCGAGGCCGGTGATGCCGCTAGCCGATGCGGCCTCTGGTACGTGCAGCTCCACCAGATGCCCTATCGCGTGGCAGATGACCAAATGATCATCTTCGTACCACTCCCCCCTTTTGGGCACACCCCCAAGCGCAGCAGCGATATCTTTTGCTACGGATGGCTTCTCAGCGATGACAAGTGCTTTACCCACGGGCTCCTCTACGGTCGGTTTCGTTGTGCCTGTAGGACTTGACTACAAGGCAGCACCACCTACCTATTTTATTCGCCATTGCGTTCTAATAGAATTCTCTTGTCACGCAAACCAAATTCGGCATGAGTGAAGCGTTCACACGAGGTGTCCAGATGCCTCCCTTCGGCGGGAAACTCCTAAGATCAAGCAAAGCCGTTGCCGTCTTTGCGATCACACTGATGGCCTCTCGCGCCGCAGCCGAAGGGGGAAGCGAAGCATGGACGCCGGCAACGCCTGCCAACTATGCGGCCGCGTATCTTGTCTTCCTATTCGCGTGGCGCGCCGCGCCAGGCAGCCTTGGCAAGGGCTTCGTGCTTGGTGCATGGGTGCTAGGCGCAACCTCCATGATCCCGGCGGCATGTGGGGTATTCTTTGAAACGGCCAACACGGGGGATCCACGCGGCGTTTTGGCCTGGCTCGGCGTTGCCGGCATCAACGGGCTCGCAGCAGCCTGCGCTGAAGGTTTGGCGCGGGTAACGGTTGGTAGACATTCGCAACGCCGCGCCGCATTTTTGGGCGTGACGGCGGCGCTCTGTGTCACCGCCCTTCCGCCCGTGGGCTTTGTCGGCATGGCTGTGCCGCTGATTGCCGCGGGTGCCTTCTTCCCGGGGTTTGGCGCCGCAGGTTACCTGTTGTTGGTCGGCTTGAGCGGCTGGATCGTTTGCGCCAGGGCTGCCCCATTGCTAAGGCCACTCATGACCGCGCTTTTCACGTTGATCGGCGTTGAAGCCGTAGCGCACCTCATGCAAGCAGGCCATCCAGCCCGCGCGTTGCCTTTCCTGGCGGAAGGACGCAAGGTTGTTCTCCGATCCGAAAGGCCACCTGTCAGTGGCGGGAGCGCATGGTTCGACTACCAGGACCAAATGAAATCCGAAGCCTTGGAATCGCTCACGCGCGGGGCAAAGCTCGTGGTACTGCCTGAAGGCGCAGTGAGTTTGTGGGACACCGGCAGCGTGAGCTACTGGACGGACGTCGCTGGCGTCGCACGGGAGCGAGGCGCACACGTCCTGATCGGCGCATACAGCAGGGACGAGAACCAGTCCGCTGTCGCGGGCGGTGTCCAGCCCATGAAGAACACCTTGATCGATCTGACCACCGGCCAGCAGTATGCCGCTCGTGCAACGCTCCCGGTAGGAATGTGGCGGCCGTGGGCACGAGATGGCGATACCTACCCTCTTTCTCTCTCCGGTGGAGATGGCACGCTGTCTGTGGGCGGGTGGAACGCGCTCTTTGTTGTCTGCTACGAGGAGGTACTCTTATGGCCGTTGACCCTCGCAAGTCTCAAGGCGACTCACCCTCAGATGATCATCAGCGCGGCGAGCAACTGGTATTTTGCACGCGACGAGTGGCGCTCCCAATACCGCGTGATCGCGCTCCAAGCCCGGCTTTTCGACCTACCTTTGGTCCGTGCCGTCTCATACGGTCCCGCGACGGCAACCCGATAGAACGGCGGAGATGCCAGACACCTCCGCAACGTTCGGATCGTCGATGAACCTGGGGCGAAGGCGCCATCTTCGCGGCGCGATGCAAGCAAGCCAAAAGCCCTACCGGTGAATTGACGTCGATCGCCTCCGGCGAAATAGAGATTGTCGTGCAAAGTGGTACCGCCCCGGCGAGTCTCCTCGGCGGTGAGCAACTTGACGACTCGCTGTCGAACGCCCTGTTGTCCACCGCGGGGCGGTCGACTGCGATATGCCTGCGGTAATTCGGTCAGTTGTGGTACACGCGATCCGCGGGCCGACCGGTTGTCGCCCTTCATGAACTGATGTGAGCGAAGAAACAACGCGACCTTTACTTCGACGCAGTCGCTCGCCCTTTTGCAGCACCTTTAGTCGATCCGCCTTTGCGCGACTTGCGGGGCCTAAGCGGAACAAGCTCGCTGGCAATCTTCTTTGACTCTGCTGTCTTGGACGCCCACGCATTCACAGCCAACTCATAGCGCGCTAAATCCCGAACCTTGGGCTTAGTGTCTTCACTGCGCCACCTCAGCACTGTCGTGTGATTGACCCCGAGAACCGAGGCGATATCACCGTCCCTGGGTTCAGTCAGACCTAGCCTCCTCTCCCACCGAGCGAGGATGATTGCCATCGGAAACTTGAAATGATCCCGAAGTTTCTCCGTCAGCGGCTCCGTCTTTGATCGATGCGTACGCGCTTTCTCAACTACCTCTGTCGGGACATCTTTCGTCTTGCCGTAGATGTAAGACTTCAAGGCAGCCAAGCTGACATCGATCGATGCCGCGAAATCCAGCTGCGAGAGTCCCGATGCCGTCCAATAGCTGAACAGCTCTTGTTGCTCGGCATTTCGGCGGCGCCCCGCTGTTCTCCCAGTCGGGGAGGCCATCGGCGGCTCTTGCGAGGACTTCAGAACTGCATCTACCTGATTGAGCTTTTGCTCCGGGTTGTTGGCTGGGGTGCCAGACCTGATTCGCGGCTCGTCGTCCTCGTTTGGCACAGAGTGATCACCGGCTGGCCTTTGGCGAATTGCTCGCTTGTGAGTATTTGACCTACTCGACTTCTGGGGATCGCGCCGCTGAAGCACATATTCGCGAAGCTGTTCGCGCCGCCCGCTCATTTCCAGGGAGGCCAAACGCTCCATATCTACCATGCCCTCGCCCTCGTCGCTTGCATCGCCGGGATCTGGGGTGCCAAGCGCTGACGCTTGCTCCCTAAGGTCTTCGAGAGAACGTGTGTCCCATGTGTCCTGGATGTTAGCCAGGCAGTACCGCTCACCGATCTTGAACGTGAGCGCGAGAAATTCACCGCCAGTGGTTAGGTTGAAGTCCCGGTTACGAAGTTTTTGCAGCATCGTGATCGCAAGCTGCTGGCGGACGTCGTCGAGGTCTATCGGATATCGGAAGGCCAGCGCATGCGCAATCCTTCGTATGGTCGCGCTCGCCAAAAAAGAACGTGCAAACGCATCCTCCCATTCCGAATCTGAGTCTAGCGGCCGATGCAGGGCGGCCCGGGTCAGTGCGATCAGTTCGTCAGATCGCACATCGAGGGTGGGAAGCCGCAGATCGGCAGGAATTCTTCGACCGACTGGCGCCCTAACGCCCTTCACGAAGGTTCCTCAGAGATTGCAGATGCCGCACACGGTGCGGGCTCGTCGCCGCGCATGTTTGGCGCATCCCCCGGCGCCTGTTCCACAGCCGATAACGGGGCGTTGCCTTCCGGAGGCCAAACGCTCGACGCACCTGCCGCGACAGTTGAGCCTGCAGCTGGCGGTTCAGGTGCAGTGCTCTTCGATGGGGCCAGCCGGCGTTCACACGTCTTTGCCCTAGCGTCCGCGTGCATCAATAGCATGAGCAATGCGGCGGGCCGGTCATCGGCCAATCGACCATCCTTTGCGACTGGATAGTCTGACGGAGAGTGGTGATGCGCAACAGCCATGAAAATTGATGCCCTGTCGTTCGGCGGGAGACCGTAGACCTCGTCGAGCAATCCGAGTAGCCGCGCCCCTACCTTGTCATGGCCGGGACGACACGAGAGCACCCTTCCCGCTTCATCGACCTCGTACGTGTCAATCTTTCCGAAGTCGTGGGCCAGTCCGATAATCGGTATCAAGGGATCTAGTGGATCGAGCCTGAAACCTGGACTTCTCCAGGGAAGGAGACCGTGGCCCGTTTGAAGGCCCTTGGCATCCAGACGAGGCGCGTCCTCGATCGCGAATAAAGCAACCCGGCATGAGTGATCCAGAAGCGATGGCTCCCCCCGTCCGACAACGGCCGGCGAGGCGGGAGCGCCCTCATAGACGCAGAGTGCCCGCACCAGCGCGGTTGCCAGGTGTGCATGTGCTGGGTGTTGCTCCTTGTTTTTTCGGATCCATCGCATCAGAGCCGCTCCGTGCTCCACACGCCCTTCATCGAACAACCACGACGGTATGTCCCTGATCTTAGGGATCGCTGAGCGGGGTAATGGTAGCGGGCCGACGGAGCTGGTCATTCCGCGCAGCCTGTCGCCTTGAAGCGATCGCAGTGTTCTGAAGTACCGCATCGCGTGCCAACCACACACGGCGACGCAGCCGGCCGCGGCGCAAAGAAGCAATGTTCGAATCGCAAGCGAAAGGTACCAAGCCATGATGCCAAGGCTTTCGAGCGAGAAGAAAGCCTTCGGCCAAACTGTCACCGCGACGGCTGTCAAAACCACCCACCAGAAAAGCCCCACGGTGAGCGCAGCGCGAACCAATGGGTTCGAGACGATCATGTCGCGGCATTCAAAGTTAGTTTGCCTCGCCCACTTCTTCTAGATTTGCCGCCGCATCGAGTTCGGGCGCGGCGCCAACTCCGTCGACGGTTGCAGATATTCTCCGAGTGAGTTGAGCAAAGCCCTTGGGGGTGCCGCCCAACTCGTACAACTCAGTTGCCCACGCCGGATACGGTGTCGTTCGAATGTGGACATTGGGTTGCGCCAGTTCGATGCTGAAAGTCTTCACGTAGGGCGTCAGGCGCAAATTGTCGTCTGCGCCCTTTTTGACATCAACCAGCAGCTGACCGGCAACAAAGATGGCTGCCCCTGGTTGGTACAGCTCGACCACCGCCTGTGCTTGCTTTCCATAAATGCGTATGGGAACCGCGCGGGAGAGATCGGCGTGCTGTTGAAGGAAAAGCGTTAGGCGCTCCGAGCTGGCCACCCTTCCATCGGTCTTCAATTCCGCGGGTCGGTGCTCCATGAATCCAATCACTCCCGCCACTCGAATCACATTCGAGTTCTTGAGAACCGAGACACGCTCTTCCTTCCCCTCCCCCTTCAAGGAACCTTCGACAGCAGTGTCTCGTTCGACCTCTTGGTCAACGGCACCGGAAGTACTCGACAGCGCAAATGCAGAGACCTCCGGAGGCATTAGGACATCGAGTGGTCGCAGGTCGGCAGTGTGCGCAGACGTATGCGTGCCTGCGAGCGCGCGCTGCAGGCGCTTCTGGGCGACATCCAGTGAGACTTCCCGAGCTTCCACATAGCGTACGTGCAGAGCATTTAGGATGGCGAAGCCTTCTTTCGGTCGTTGCGCGTCATCGAGGGACGCTCTACCGGTCAACCGGGCCATCACAGATATGTAAGTGCCGTCAGGAAACGCATTTTCCGACAGCGGCGCGCCGAGGACGATGGGAATCGACTGTTCCAATGCCGGCGTTTGTTGGATCAGCACGAGCCGGCTGTTTCCTTGCTGGCGTCGCATTTTCCCGGCGATGAACGCCACGTTCATCATCCCGTTGGCCCAGCCGAACTCACGCAAATTGAGGCGATCTTGTTGAGAAATCATGGATTCAACCCCCTGCCAGGAAGGGGAACTATTGCGAAAGAAAATCTCATGACCAGAGCGTTGAACGCGGCATGGTCAGACTTTAGGAGCTGGAAAACTTTCAAGGCACCACGCGCTCACCTGATGAGCGTCGCGGAATGAACCTCTTTGAGTGTCCTCTCGAAGCTCGGCTTTATTCTTCTTCGCCAGTGCGCATCTTCTACGGTCATGGTGCAGCTCATCTCCAATGGCAAAAAGTCTGAGGGCGACGTGCCTTCAGTGAACAACAACGCGGCTCGAGAGCGAGCCTGAAAACGCACTGCCGCGACGGACCGTCTCGCATCTCTCTTGTCGTGCACTTTTCATTTTTATAGCGTATCACAATTCTCTTTCTGCGCATTGGTGCAAGAGCGAGCTGGCAGCTGGCAGCTGGCAGCTGGCAGCTGGCAGATCCATCAGACTCGGCCTCATGAATCGCCATTGGCAGTCAAACGCATCAGGTGCACGAGATCGTGCTGCGCCGTTTCGATGAACAGCATCGCAGCGGCGCCTGCACCGCTTGCAAGATTTGTAAGCAATGGAGCAACGCCGGGTGTGGGCAGCGCGGCAACGGGCTTGCTGGGTTCTGTGGACATCGGTGTCTTCAGTAGCTGGAATGGAGTTGAGAGAGCGCATGGCGATCGGTCAATCGCCTTCTGGCTTTCACCTTCATTGATTCGGCCGGCGCGTACGAAAAGCCCTGCAGGAAAGCCGAGTCGACCCGGTTCGCCTCGACGCTCGCTAGGTTCCTCTCCAATGACAGGGGGGCTGGAGTCGGTGGACGCGAAGTCGGAGGACACATGGACGCGTTGAACGTCGCGCCGCACCAGCCCGCGTTTCGCCATGTCACGCAAGGTCTTGTCGAACACTTCGCGCAACAGCCCCGCATACGAGGCGATCACCGGCTGGGAGATGCGCTTGTCGACGACGCGTTCGTGCGCGTCGTGGCTCGAAGGCGCACAACTTTCAACCAAAGTGCATGCAAGAATCTTTTAAAACTTAGCTAGCTGCGCTGCATCGCCCATGAGGTCCGCACCTACTCCTCACAACCTCTCCATTTTCGCCGGGCCACTCGGTGCCAGCGCTTGCGTTAGCCGCACACCGGGATTCACTGCCCTATCTCGCCGTCGGAGGCCTCGTACAACGGGATCTCCGGCCAGGGATCCCAGTCTTTGCCGAACCAGTGCTTTCCCGCCTCGCACAGGCGCCGCGTCACGTCGTTATCGATGTCATCCGTGACCTCCGGAAGCTGGCTCATCGGGGAAGTCAGCCAGGCGTGATCCACGTCCAACGAAACCGAATGACCGGTAATTTGTTCACGCAGAGTTTTGAACATCCACAGGTCAAGGGGAAATAGGTCCCACGGGGTGTACTCATAGATATAACCGCACTCGGTTTCCGGCCTGGCCCCGACACCGCGTGCAATGGATTCGTCGCAATGCGCCATCACCGCTCGCGCAAAGGCGGCAGGGTCGTCTGCATGGTCGAACAACGGGCGATACATGCCCATCCCCTCGGGCAATTCTTCGGACGTGGGCCACATCCGTCTCTCGAAGGCCCGCGCCAGTACACGGTAGAAACCGTTGAACTCAGGGTCGCCTGGCAGGCTGTCGACCGTGCCGGCTTCGAACATGTTGTAGAGCCAGCGCCCCAGCCACGCAGAGCATTTCTGCGCACCGCTGACAGTGGCGACTGACCAGAGCCACATATGGGACTTCTCAGCATCGGTTCCAAAATTCTCATCGATGTGCTCATGCCTCCACCAAACCTTGGTAAGGAGAAATCCACGCATTGCGATGGCAAACAAGAGCTGAAACGCCGCCGCGTCTGGCGCTCGCTGACCCGCATATGCCCGATAGCCATGATGGCGGGCCGCTGATATAGCCATGTCGAGTGCGGCACCGACGGTGCTGTTACGGTCCATTTCGGTTGCCGCCAAGGCCAGTTGGCCCTCTTGCCAAACATACTCCCGTTGGGCTTTGTCCAGAACATCATCTGCCACATGGTCGTCAAACCACTTCTGCCAATGGAACTGGCGCTCTTTCAATATTGAGTCGGTAGTCATTGTTGCTCGCTCTGGAGGTCGGAGTTCAGCCTAACTCAGTTCAACCAAGGCATCGCTTGTACATTGGCCTTATCAGGAATGTAGACGTAGCTCTGCCACGCCAAGAAGCCCTTGAAGACTTGACCACGCATGTCGTTCTGAATTTGTCTTTCATACGTCTGTACGTCTGTCGGCGTGTTCCGCCAGTACCTGGCGAGACTGGCCGATTTGAGCAACACGTTCCGAGAAAACCAATTCGGCCCATTCTCCTGCCGATTGCTGAGACTGCTCGCCGATTGATGTCCCGCTGGTCTTGATTTCAGACACATCCCAGTGTCCGGTCCTAGCGCCACTACTGCGCTTGGCGAACATGTCGATGCCATGTCCACTTGGATTTTGCAACCTGCCGATGCTGGCGCCGTCGTATAGGCCGCTCCTTCCCAGCACCTTGCCCAACATGAACCCGCCATAGGCGCCGACGATGACTGTGGTGCTGCTGATCTTGTCGCCGAGCCTGTCGAACATCGGGCGAAGACGGGCAGGGATCGCTTTTTCGAACAGGTCGCCCACTTTGTCCGCCGTCTTAAAGGCCATGGTCAAGGCCTTTTCCAGGATGCCCCGCGCCGGCTTGTTGTCGAGATCGGCGCCGGGGATGCCCTAAGTTTTCCAAGGACCTTTTTGACTCACCGTATGCGGCCTTAAGGCTAGGGGCGTCCATGAGCGCGCCAACCGTCGCAAGCCCAGGGATGTTCTGCGCTAATTCGCTCAGTGAGCGGAAATTGCCTCTGTTGGCAAAACGCATGACTTCAGCGCCGGCCTGCTCGTTGTCGGGTACCAGACCGGCGTTGACCAATTCGCTGACCAGCTTAATTGCAGGCTGATTGCGGCCGCTGCTCTGCACTGTCGATCGGGCTCCAGAAAGAAGAAGCAAGTCGAATTTTCAGCATATGGACCGAGTTTGAAAGCATCCGACTCTTGCAAGTGTTCCCTCGCCATTTTTTCAAGTCCGCAAACGTTGCATCGCATTAAGACCTAACAAGAAAAGCCCAAACTTAGAGGCCGAGGCCCAGGTCTTCCAACCGACTTCTCGACCCAAAACGTATGCAGCGCACCGTCACGAAAACGAGGCGTATCCATCAGCTTGATGAGCGCTGCCTTGGTCAAGATCCAGATTTTCTCTCATCTCGAGCACTCGCCTGCATCTCGTAAAGTTAACTAATAATAGAGTTTGCGCGATTGCGCAAAGTAATATAAAGAGATTCCTCATTAGAAACGAACTGAATCTTTTGCGATAGGATTGAACCCGTCATTGAGGGCCGGCCAAAGCCTCTTTCACCTTCGAGGTTCGCTTCGAGAGTGTCGGAGCTGCCAAGCCCGACGACACTTTCACTTCGTTGACGCGGATGTGTCGCAGATCAGGTTGCCGACCTGACCTAGAACGGTGAAGCCGCATGCTTTTAGTCAAGCTGGTGCGGCTACGACGGGCGCTGGTGGTTGTAACTACCACCTTCGACCCAATCGAGTTCAGCAATGAATTATTGGGAGAGCTTGGGCGACGCGGACACGGGCACACAGAGGAAATGTTGTGTGTTCCTGTCGCAGAGCGAAAGCAGGTATTGAGACCTGCCCGCGGGCCGTATCGAAAGAGCGGGACGCGTGCCACACACGTAGGCTGTCATGGTGTCCAGAAATGGCATCGGCTAGAGCGGAGAAGTCTGACTCTGGCGGCACCTCGGTAAACCGGGGGTCACTGCATAGCTTAAGCGTGTAACGGCGCCCTTCGAGGGTGCTGTGTGGAGTGTGATGAAGCCGTTGCTGCGAGAGCAGTAATCGGTAGCGTGTCAAAGGATTGAGTAGGGTAGACAACCGGCTTTGGAATCTCGCGGTGTCGAAACCCAGCGGTGCCGAAAGGCGGGTTGGGGTAAGCGTACGCGATGACTCGATCTGGAGCGCGGCGGCGTTGTCACACGCAGTAGCCTGCGAATAACGCGGGAATCAGTGACGGCTCTTGCTTGGGGTGGCACCCGAGAAGATGAGCGCAACTGAAGGAGAGTTGGTGAGTAGCGTTGATGCGAGGGCAGAACCGATGGTTGTCTGAGCGTAGCGAAAGCTGACGCCGTTTGAGAAGTGAAGTGAAAAGCAGCTTTGGAAGAGGCTGGGTGTTGGTGAGTGATAAGGCCGCTGGGTGGAACCGGCGGCCTTGGACCGGGGTGGCACTCGGCTCGAGGGTTCACTCCCTCCCCGCTCGGCAAGCGGGATTTCTCGTAAAGGCTTGCTCTCGGGCGATCCTTGGTCCCAGTCATTGATGCTGGGCTTGTAGCTAAGTGAGGTGGAGTCAATCCGCTGATGCAATTGACCGGCGGGCGCTCACCGGACGCTGAGACCTTTACCGTCGCACCGTTTTGCATACCGTAGGGCTGTTTCCAAGCCCTGCAACCCTGTCCTTTGACAGGCAGAAGACCGAGCTTTTCTCGGCGAAGTCTTCTACCGGAGGACGATGAATAGGCCGCTAGAGCCTGGAAGTGTTGCGCCATGCGAATGGCGTTTTGCTTAACCCCTGGTACTCAGCCGAGTGCCAGGGGTTTTCTATCCGCTTTCGTCCATGCAGTCTGCGGGGTCCGGCATCCGACGCAAGGCGGGGGGCGCGTGTACACAGACATGCTTGCCACGAGCTCTTGAGGCGAATGGCTAGGGTTCGAACTGCCCCAGTCGGCGGCGCGAAGCGCTAGACCTCGCGTAGGTCGACCACAACGCAAGTTCGCCATGGGGGAGTTAGCGGGTGCCTAGGCGTAGCACCCATGGTTTTTACGCCCTCTGAATCGAAGCCAACGCCCGAGCGCGGCACGAACTCGAAGGAGAAGCGTTCATCGGTCACTTACCTACCCGCGCGAACCGAAAATAGCGATCTCACGCACTTCAGCGTTCCAGCTGACCTGTTATCCGATTTGCGCAGGAAGTCGCGGCTATGACGGAACGCGGTTTAGCACGGAAGCGATAGCCGACGAGATTTCAACCTCAGATACGTGACCGAAAAGGTTCTAAACGGTCTACATTGGTACGCGTCCGACCGAGGCGATCATTGACCTTCACGCGCCGCTAGTCAGCGTTGGGACCAGGTTTTTTCCCAAACTCCAGTAGGCTATCAAATGAATAGTACCGAGCTCGAGCACGGGCGTTGAACACTCAGTCCACCTAGGAGGACAGGACCTTCGCAGACCTTGGAAGCTGCACCGTGAAACGAGTTCCAGCGCCTTCGCGCGAGCTGACCACTACAGTTCCCCCGTGAGCTTCAACAATGTGCTTGACAATGTAAAGCCCAAGCCCGACGCTGCGATTGGAATAGCTCAGTTCCGCCGACGCACGCCGCATCGGCTCGAAAAGATGAGGTTGCAACTCATCGGTAATCGCCGCGCCTTCGTTGTGCACGTCGAAACTCACGTCCTCGCCGACAAGTCGGGTGCTGATGCGAATGGGGGAAGATGCAGAGCTGTAGCTGACGGCATTGGACAGCAGATTGCTCACCACTTGAGCGAGTCGATCAGGGTCCCATTCCCCGCGAGCGTCACCCTGATGCTCAACGACAAATTCTCGGTTCGGATGGGAGATTTCCATTTCCTCTACCACCTGTCGCACGATCGCATGCATGTCCGCCGGCTTGCGTCCGACGTGGATGCCGCCACCTAGGCGAGCCTGGGTGAAGTCAAGCAAATCGCGAACCATCGCAGCGGCGCGGTCGGCAGCGTTGTGAATGCGCCCGACCATCTTGCTGACCGTTGCTTGGTCAGCCTGCGGCATCCGCATGAGCGCCGTCGTGGCCATCAAAATGACGGAAATCGGATTGCGCAAGTCATGACTAACGATGCCGATCAGACGTTCGCGGAACTCTGCAGTCTCGTCCAGCCGTGTTTTTTCCAACGCCACCGCCGCCTGATCCGCCAGTGCTGAGAGCAGCCACTCGTCGTCGTCGGGATCGGTAGAGTCTTGCGGGGATTTTGCAACGGCCAACAGACCCGTGACCTTTCCACCGACCACCAGCGGCACCCCTAGGAACTGCTCGTCTTCGTCCGCCTGCAGCAACATCCTGAGTCGGGTGATCAGGGTCTCATGCAGCGGCTCATGGAACTCGCTCAGGTCCGACTTCTCAAGACCGTAGGAGGCGCGAACCCTCAAGAGTTCCTGCTCATCCGTGAGCATGAGCACGACGCGCGCTGCACCCAACAGATCTGCAGCACGCTGGACCGTGAGGTCCAGCACCTCAGACAGGGAAACGGCATACGTCAGGGCGCGGCTGATTTCCGTCAGCTTTCGCAGCTGCTGCGCTCGCTTGTCCAGCCTGAACGGAACGACTGTCATGGCTCAGATGACCTCGACGCCGCGTGACGAAATGCGCAACTCGTGCTCATTGAGGTCGTGAGCCAGACCCCGTGCCTTGATCACGCGCAAGGTCCGATTTGCTTGCCGACCTTCGAGTGTGACCCCCAAAAGAATGATGTTGTCTGCAAGTGCGCTCATACGTGTTTCGCTGAACATATCCCTGCCGATCGTCTCGTAGGTAAATAGGGCAGAAACGCCTTGAACCGCAAAGTGCTGCGCCAGCGCGTACAGGTAGCTGTGCAGCCGAAGAGGATCTGCAGTTGTCATCAAAAGATCGCCGACGGCATCAACCACCAAGCGGCGGATACCTGCTTGTCGGACGGTGCGATTCAAGGTCGCGACGATGCTGTCGATCTGGAGCTCAACTGGCGAAACGTACAGAAAATGCAACCCGCGCTCTTTAGCCGCAGCGACATCGAGGCCAAGTGAACGCAGTTGCGCATCGAGTTGGGTAGGATTTTCCTCGAAGGAGACATACATACAGGGTTCCCCGAGACGGATGCCCTCCATCACGAACTGCATCGCCAAGGTGGTCTTGCCAGCACCGGTTTGCCCGAGAACGAAGGTCGACCGACCTCTCCCCAAGCCGCCGTCAAGTATTTTGTCCAGCCCCGTGACACCCGTTGTGACTCGCTCTTTGAGCAGATCGTAGTTCGGCGGAGAGTCTGGGCTCACCAATCGAGGAAACACCTCCAAGCCGTCATCGGTGATGCGGAAGCCGTGAAAGCCCTCGAGGTAGGCGCTACCCCGAAGTTTGAGCACACGCAGGAAACGCTCGTCTCGCGTGCTGAGCTTGTTGCGCGCCAGTTCGATCATGCTGTCCGCGACGGCAAACTCGGGATAGGTCGAGACCTGATCAGCGCTGTACTCTCCAACAAAAAAAGCTGTCGTCTCGTACGCGGTCAGCAACCCAGCCACCTCGTACAGCATCTTGCGCATCTCCGGAATCGAAGTTGACAAGTCGTGGATGGCCTTGAAAGAGTCGATGACGATGATCTTCGGATGTTGTTCGAGGATGACATCCCGAAGAATTTGAGCGAGCGCTGTGACGCCTTGATCTGCCAACTCCTGGCCGATGGAACTATAGTGAATGATCGTGCCCAGCTTAGACTCATCGAAAAAGCTGAACTGCTGCAGATATCGAACGACCTTGTCCGACGGCTCTGAGAGTGTCGTGAAGAACAAGATCGGGCGACCGTCGTCCTGTGCGTTGGCAAACATCAGGCGCTCGGCAAGAATCGTCTTGCCACTGCCCGGCTCGCCCATCAAGATGTTGATGGAATTCAGTGGGAATCCCCCCGACATGATGGCGTCGAGCTCCACGCTCCCGGTCGAGAGGCGAGGAAGTTCAGGCCGCTCGGGCGAACCGTGATCGGCCAGTTGGATGGAACCCATGAGTTTTCTCTAGCCTTTTGATTGGTGTCGTTGTTCGATGAGCGACTTCACGGTGCTGAGCAACCGTTGTTCTGCCAGAGGTTTCATCAGAAATGCATCTGCTCCAGCCTCTGCAGCGCGAGACTTCGCGGCGAGTATGCTGAACACCAGCACCGTCACTGATTTCGTCCTTGGATCGGCTTTAAGTTCTCGACACAAGGACAGCCCGTCAAGCTTTGGAACCAGGATTTCCGTGATCACGATGTCGGGCAGCCGATCTCGCGCTTGCTGAAGCGCTTCTCGCCCATCATTCGCGAACGCGACCTCAAAACCGGCTTCTTTCAGGAAATGTGCTTCGAGCGCCCTGACATGTGGATCTCGCTCCACCACCAGAACGAGCAATCGCGTCGATATTGACAACTGCTCCTCGCGGGACGGCAGTGCACCGTCCACGGGCTGCGTGGCGGAGGCTTGAGTAAAAAGCTTGGATTCAACCATGTCAGCTGCGAATTTGGCCTTCGTGTTTCCCGTCGCAACGGCACGAACGGATGTCGTGCGCGGTTGAAATGGATAGTCTCGTCCGCGGAAACGGCGCGGACTGAGGATGGTAGCAGCACTGGGAAATTCGGCCGGGCCATCTGCACGTCTTTTGACGTTGCCACGCGCCTAGACATCCTCTATGCCTCTAGCTGGTCAGCTGGTCAGCTGGTCAGCTGGTCAGCTGGTAGTAAGAGTCAGCTGCGGCTTGGTACGCCTGCGGCAACGTTCAAAGAAGCGGTTCGACGAAGCTTCCGAGCAGCAGCGACGCTGTTCATCGTCCGACAGATTGCTCGAGCACACGGAGGCGAGGCGACCGCCAGCAGCGCCGCACGGGAAGTGACTTTCTCGCTCGAATTTCCTAAAACTCAGCGCGCCGAACGTTGAGTTCGATGACTCGATGCATGGTTGACTCGCAGGGGAGATTTCTTGGGAAATCAATAGCGCGACATCTTGCCCGATCGACCAAGCATCACGAATGACCGGTTTAAAGGGAATTGCCGGAACGGCAAACGACCACTTCTGGCCGACTGGCAGACCGCACTGTGGGTGCGAAGGCCACCAGCTCACCTGCGCGGGTCCGGATCAACCGATACCGTAACCTGCGCGGCTTGGAATGCGCAATGACACAATGGTCCCCTCGCCCGGACTGCTGTCGATGTCCAACGACGCACCGAGTGAGGCTGCTCGCGCGCGCATGAAGCTCAGGCCGCGTCCTGGGCTAGCGCTCGCGCAGTCGAAGCCGTTTCCGTTGTCCACGACTTGGATCAACACGTGCGTCGCAACGGAGCTGACCGCCAACCGCAATTCCGTCGGCTGTGCGTGCCGCAGCGCATTGTTGATGCTCTCCTGAACGATTCTCAGGATGGCCAGTGCATCCGTGGGCGCCAAACCTTCCAGCAAGGAGGCTTGCGGTGCATCCCATCGCAGCGCAATGCCGATGGCCGCCAGCCTCGGCTGCAGCCTGAACCGCAAGTTGCCCAGCAGCGCGAGCACGTCGCTCTGCGGCGCGTCGAGCGAGTCGATGATCAGGCGCAGGTCCTGCAAGGACTCGTCGATGACTTTCGCGATCTCGTCACGGTCGACCTCTGGCCGCAGCGCCATGCGCTTGGCGGTGACGAGCAGCCCGCCCATGCCGTCGTGCATGTCTTGGAGGATGCGGGTGCGCTCTTTGGCAACTGCGGTGCGCCGGTCTCGTATCGCCTCCTCGCGCTCCATCACGAAACGCTCGCCGAAGAACACGAGCAACATTGCGCAAAGCGGAATGGCCGCCGCCGCGTTGTAGCGAAAGCTGTCCCATGGCAGCCAGCCCATCGGCTGCACGCAGGTTTGCGCCAGGGATGCGCAAAAAATTAACCCGGCCCCGCCCATCAGCGCAAGTCGCACCGAACGCTGTCGCCATGCGCTGTCCAGCACGAGCGCGGCCGCCAACGTCAGCGTGGCAACGAACGGCAGAAGCAACGCCCACACGACATCGCCCGTCTGCCGCAACGCGATCTGCACCAGGATGCCAAGCATCGTAAGCACCCACGCGCCGTCGAACAGGCGTTGCAGCGCCCGCGGCCGAATCACCGACATCTGGAGCGCGGCACGGCACAGCAGCCACATGGCCGTGGCATAGACCAACGCGCGCACCGCGTGGCGGTCGCCCAGGGTAAGCGGCAGTGCGGGCAGCATGTCCAACGCGAGCGATAACGCGCCAGCGGCCAACGCACTGGCAAAGACGCCGTCTTTTCCGCGTTGGTGTGCATAGGCCCAGGCCAGACACATCGTCGCGCATAAGAGAATGGCCAGGGCATACGGCAACACGGTCTGCAGCAGATGCTGCCGCTGCCACACCGGCTCCAGAAGCGCCACCGGCCCCAACCGCATGGCCGACACGCCGCTGCGCACGCTCGCGTCCGCCTGCATGCGGATCAGCAGCTCGTTGGTGCCTGCCCGAAACGCACTCGGCGGCAAGACCAAGTAGATGGGAACGTCGACCACCTGGCGCAAGGGCGCGCCCGCCGCATCGAAACGTGCAGGCGGGGTCAGCAAGGCACCGTTCAGACGCAGTTCCCCGGCAATGGCCAAACGAGGGACATACAAGGCGAGCGGTTCCGCCAGAGCCGCGTCGACATCGAAACGAACGCGATACCAGGCCACGCCGCTTCTGCCAGGTCGACGCTCGCGCCAGTTGTCCGGCAGCACGACAGGCTGCCACTCCCCGAGCGTGGCCTGCTGCGCATCGCCAATGCGCAGCTCGGCACGCTCCAGTGTGCGCACGCCGGCGATGTGAACGGGCGGTTGTACGGGATCGAGCGCGACTAAGGCGAACAGCGCTGCGAGCATTGCCAACCAGAGCACCAACAGGCGCATCAATCGATCAATCCGTGCAACCGAGCCTGATTGACAGCTTGCACGCGGTTGTTCACTTCGAGCTTGGCGTAGATGTTCTTGATGTGCGAGGTGGCTGTGTGCACGGATATGTGCAGATACTCTGCCGTTTCGCTGGTGGTGAAGCCCTGCGCAATGCGCGTGAGAATCTCGACCTCGCGTGCGGTCAGTGCGTCATAAAGGCGCGCCGAAGCGACCGGCGCAGCAGGTATCAGCCGTGCCAGCAGATGCTTGGCGATGTGCGGCGAGAGCGGCGCCCCGCCCTGATGCACCACGCTGATGGCCTGGACGAACTCCTCCGGAGAACTGTCCTTGAGCAGGTATCCGCGCGCACCGGCTTCGATGGCGCTGATCACACGCTTTTCGTCGCCGAACACTGTGGAGACCAGCGTGAGAACCGGAGGCCGGCGCTGGGCGAGCTCGGCGATCAGCTCGATGCCGTCACCGTCTGGGAGTCCGAGGTCGATGACTGCCACATCGGGACTGGTGCGCGCCAGCAAGTCCCGCGCTTCACGCAATGATCCTGCGCCGCCCAGCCAGTCGAGGGCGGCCTGGCCGCGCGCCATCTGTTCCAACTCTGCACGCAGGCGCGCATCGTCCTCGACCATGAAAATGCGAATGGATCCTGACATGGCCGGAATTCTAGGTTGGTCCGTTCAAGGGGTCGGCCGCAGCCATGCGCTCTTTCGCCAGTTCACTCGCACGCCGAGCGGGCCGTTGACCGAGCCCTTCACCTCGCATGGCCGTCCGAGGGCGACGGATGCGCTGGAAATGCGCCGCGACAACCTTCAGAACTCGCCTTTCAGGCCGATGCGAACGCCGACAGAGCCGCTTGCGCCACTCACCCCGGCCGAGAATGCAAGTGGCACTTCCGTTGTCAGGCGGTGCATGACGCTCACACCCAACGCTGATTCACCCTTGTAGTTCGCCGCTTGCGCTGCCCAACTCGTTTTGCCAGAAGCCGAAGGCATTGGTGCGTCGCTCATTGCCATTGCCGCGGCAACGCCCTTGGCGGCGAAGGTCCGAGCCTCGGAGCTCGTGGATGCATTCATCTGCTGGAGCTGCTGGAGATTGACGGCATCCGTGGGTAGCACGCCAGGTGCCACGTTGGTGATGCTCCGCGTCAGGCCGGCAGCAGCATTGCCCACGGACACTGAGTTGTCCCGCGAAGCGACAGACCCTTGACCGAGTGCAACCGCGTTGGACCCCGTGGCGAGCGTGTTTGCACCCAACGCGACCGAGTTGTTGCCCGCGGCAATCGCGTTGTTGCCCACGGCGGCGGTCGGGTCTGCCAGAGCTTTAGCGCCGGCGCCGACGGCCACTGACCCCGCGAAACTGGCTTGCGCGCCGTTACCGATCGCCGTTGTGTTGTCGCCATTCGCCACGGCGTTTTGCCCAAGCACTGTGGCACCAGAACCCGTGGCCTGGCTGCCTGCGCCACAAAGCACATTGCCATTGCTGAAACTGCACAGGCCGTTCGCGAATGCCTTGTTCATCACCTCCTGCAGGGCAGCCACTTGCTGATTGGTGAAACCGTTCGCTGTTGCGACTGCCACTTGCTGAGCTTGTTGGACCTGTCCAACGTTCGCTGCATCTGTAGTCGCAACGCCCGCTTTGACGTTGCTTACGGTCGTTCCAGCACCGGCATTGGTGTTGAGCTCCAAAGTTGTGCCGCCACCGCCGTACTGCGCTGAGTTGTTCGCCACGCCCAATGCCGTGCTTGCAGTTGCCTGAGCGCTGACGGCAGTGTTCTTCGCGTCGGTCGCGCTGGATTGAGCCCCTTGCGCTGCGTTCAGCGCTGAGTTGGCCGTCCCTTGTGCCGTTGTGGCTGCGGTGATCGCAGTGTTGGCCGTGCCCTGAGCCGCATTGGCTGTCGACAGTGCAGTCGCTGCACTTGTTTGCGCGCCCTGTGCGGTCGTCAGCGCAGTGCTCGCCGTGCTTTGGGCAGCGCCAGCCGCGCTCAGCGCGGTGTTGGCTGTTCCCTGTGCAGCACCGGCGGCCGTTTGCGCGCCGTCCGCCGTGCGCTGCGCAGTTTGCGCTGCGGCGTTGGCGGTCGTAGCAAGCCCTGTGGCCGCGTTGGCTGTCGACTGAGCAGTCGCTGCACTTGTTTGAGCGCCCTGTGCGGTCGACAACGCGGTGTTGGCTGTTCCCTGTGCAGCACCGGCGGCCGTTTGCGCGTCGTCTGCCGTGAGCTGCGCAACCATCGCTTTAATGTTGGCGCTCAAGGCATCTCCTGCGGCCGCTTGGGCCGACAGGTCTGCTGCCCCGGCCGCGTTAAGAGCGATGGAAGCCAGGTGTCCCGCGTCACTCGCCGAGGTCTGCGCAGCTTGCGCGGCCGCGTTGGCAGTCGTAGCAAGCCCTGCGGCCGCATTCGCGGATTGCTGAACGGTGTAGAGCTGGCCACCGTTCACGGCATCGGTACTTCCTGCAGTGGTGCTGCCGCCAGTGACATTGGTAATGGTGCGGGTGGCGCCAGCACTGCCGACGGACACCGTGTTTGCCGCGGAAGCAACGGAGCCCTGACCCAATGCCACGGAGTTGGTCGCAGACGCTTGGACCTGACTGTTGGCGCCCAGCGAAGTGGCGTTCTCTGCCTGGCTGTTTGCACCATTGCCAAAGGCGCTGGCGTTGGTTTTTGTTGCCTGAGCACTCAGGCCAGCAGCGTTTGAGCCGCCGACAGCGGTGGTGTAGTTGCCCGAGGCGACTGCGCCGTTGTTGCCGCCGCCGCCGCCCGCCGAATCGGTTCCGCTTCCGATCGCAGTGCTTCCAAGACCACTTGCGACCGCTCCGTTTCCGCCGCCTCCTCCATTGTGTCCCAGCGAATCCGCGCTGCCACGGCCTCCACTGCCGATGGCGGTCGCGCCGGTTGCTGTGGCTGAAGCGCCGACCCCACCATTACCACCGGTCAGAAGGGCGCCGGCTCCGTCCCCGCCAGAGCCGATTGCCGTTGCTCCAGCGACGCTCGCCAAAGCGCCGGCGCCACCGACGCTCCCTGAATTGCGAGGTGAGGCGGCGCCGCCGCTCCCGCCTGAGCCAATCGCAGTTGCGCCTGCACCCAAGGCGGCCGCTCCGTTACCCCCGGCGCCTGCTTTTTCAACGGTCGAATCTCCACCATCGCCGCCACTGCCGATCGCGGTTGAGCGAGGACCAAGCGCGGCGGCGCCGTTTCCTCCATCGCCTCCAGGAAAAAAGGCAAACGCGCTCCCGCCGCTCCCGCCGTTCCCGATAGCGGTGCTATTCACACCGGCCTGAGCCGCGCTTCCGTTTTTGCCCGGACCTTCGTACACGCCCGCACCGCCAGCGCCGCCACTCCCTACCACCAGCACCTGCGAAATCGCAGGCATGGCGCAAACCAGCTGTGCACACAAGGCCAGAGCCTTGAGCGAGTTGGACGATGCAGCTTGTCCGAGAATTGTTTGGTAAGGCAACTTCATAGTCATTCCGAAAAAGTATGGAATTGGGGCGATGGAGGTGTTCGCGCTCCTCTCTGCTGATAGAAAGAAAAGTAGAGCCAAGCACCCGTCTCGACTCGGATCACTTTTCGCAAGCAAAGCCGTCGATAGCCGCGCTTCTAAAAAAGGTTGACTTCGAATCGAATGAACGATTGTTGCGACAGGCTTCTTCATCCGCATCCCAAGAACTTGGGAGAAAGAGGCAAGTTCGTTGCGAAGCCAAGCTATCGAATTTTTTGTCTTGCGACATCCGCATGTGGGGGATGCGGAAGCAACTGAGATTCGCCCTCCGGCGGACCCCAATCGAAGTGGTCGAACAGCGTCACGCTCCCGGTGCGCCTTTTGCCCAGCGGTTCAGCGCCGATGACCGACCGAAATGTCGACCGAGTACGGCTGGCCCCTTACTCCTTCACCGCCCTAAGGAAGATCTGATCAAGAGCACGTTTCTTGCATGAAGGAATGAACCTTGCAAAGGAGCAAGAGCGATGAGCCTGATCAGTTTTGCGGATGCGGTGCAAGCGGGCAAGAGAAAGAAGACGAGGCGCGAAGTCTTCCTTGCCGAGTTGGAACTGGTGGTGCCTTGGAAGGCGCTGCTCAAAGTCATCGAACCCCACTATTCAGTGGCAGGCCGAGGCCGTCGCCCCTATCCGCTGCAAGCCACGCTTAAAGCGCACATCGGCGTGGACGCAGACTCGGGGCTGGTGCACACGGTGACGACCACGGGGCCAACGAGGCAGACGTGGAACAGGTGGGCGATCTGCTGCACGACAAAGAGGAAGCTGTGTGGGCGGACTCGGGCTATCGCGGAGCACAGAGTCGAGTGAAACGCGGCGTGCAATGGCATATTGCTGCTAGGCCCGGTGACATGGCGAAGATGCCGGCGGGCCGAGCCAAGGCCAGGGCGCTCAAGCAGGAATACCAGAAGGCCAGCATCCGAGCAAAGGTCGAACATCCATTCCGGGTAATCAAGCGGCAGTTCGGCCTGGCGAAGGTGAGGTTCAAGGGACTGGCCAAGAACACGGCGCATGTAATCACGCTGTGTGCACTATCGAAACTGTGGATGGCCAGAAGGAAGCTGATTGCAATGGCGGAACAGGTGCGCCCGCAGGCAGCATGAGGGTGTCGCAGACGCTCTCAAACGCGTGGAGTGTCATGTACGACGAACCTGCGAGCGCCGCAGGACCGCACGCACACTCGTCATCGAGCCAGTTACGACTTGATCAGACGTTCCGTAAATGGCACGCGAAACCAAGCCGTGAACAAGGCTTTCCGGCGTTTTCGCCCCCTTGGTGTTAGCGCCCTGCGATGCCGCGAACCAGTGCCTCGCTCGCGTAGCAACAATAAGTTTGCAGCATGAATGGGCTTATCGCACTGCCGTTACCTATAGTTCCAACAGCAGTGGCGGGTGTTTCCCAGGTTCTGTGAGCGACTGATTCGCTCGCTTGGCTAGAACCATTGGGACCAGCCCCGATTGATGGACCCATAGCCGAAGCCCTTACGGTCTTCAATCAGCTCCTCTCGTTTCCTGATCGGGTTGCGGCCGGTGAAATACCAGCCCCCAGCACCCGACTGGCTCAGCAGGTGCTCGAGGTCCATGTACAACAGAGCACGTCCTACCACCGCCGCGCTGTTGAGTCCTGGTTCCGAGCCTGTCGACTGCTCGAAGAGCTCTAAGAGTACCGCTTCGGTGATGCCCGGATTGGCACGTACAAGATCCGCCACATGCACGTAGTGACCCGGATCGTCGAAGACGTTATGCGCCCCGATCACAGCGGTGATCTCAAATAAGAACCGCCGGCTCAGGGGTGTGATTTCAAAGCCGCCCCCAGGGTTGTTCACTTGCAAGGCGGTGAGCTCGTATCGCCACATCTCGTAGGCCACACGCGTCTGAAGCACGTAGTCGCGCGCATCGAATATCTCCAGTACCAACGGGCGTGGCGGGGTGCCTGGACGACTCGGCGCGTCCAGCGCCATGAGCCAACGCATTGCCCAAGGGTCGCCAGCGATCGCGGCCTGAACCTGTTCGAAGGCAATTTCGCATGCGAAAAGCTCTTCCTCCAGAAGGAAGAAGTCGTGCCACAGAGCTTCGGTGCCGGCTACGCGTCTTCGCTTGACGCTTTTCCTTTTACCCGGGACTGCGGTCGAAGTCGCATAACTGAGCGCGGCGAAAGCAAGTTGCGAAGAAGAATCCAGTGCGCTGAGATGATCTTCTTGATCAACCACATCACCGTCATTAAGCTCGTTGCCCCTGCCTGGGAGATCAGCCACTGGATCAAAGAGCCAGTCATATGCCCCAACCACGCCCGCAAGGGCGGTATCAGGATGAACAGCACGAGACTGATCCCGCAAAACATCCACATGCTCACCCATGTCCTGCCCATCGCCGGCTCCTAGCAGTTGACGTGCAGCCAAGGTTCAACCTCGGCCCCACTGAGGACGCTGTGCCTCTGCGATCTTCGATTCGGCCACTCTTGCGCGCCTGACGTCCAGCGACCCCGATAGCTCTGTCAGGAAGTCGTGATATTTGTCGAAGTAGTTCAACCCTTCAACCGCATGTTTGATCACAGTCCGGCTGGGCCGTTGTACGGAGAGACCGCCTAGCTCGGCGCGAAGGCCGGGCAGGAAGTCCAGCTTCGGCACTCGAAGGTCGTAGATGTCTTTGCCACCGTGCAAAAGCACCGCCTGGCCGAAATCCAGCTCCATGAGCTTTTCTGCGGCCAGGATGTACTCATCCTGTTCTCTGTAGGCGACCGAGACGCTCTCCAAGTTGTTCTGCTGCGACTGGAGCGAGGTGCGAAGGGTTGCACGCGAGCCGCCACCGCCGGAGGAGCGTGTGAACGTCTCCGACAAGGCTTTGTGCTGGCCAATCAAGTCAGCCCACGAGTCGGCGGTCTCTCTGCTGCCAGGCTTGAAGAAAATCTTGTTGTATGTGTTCCCCACGATGGAACCCAGGAATGATGCGCCCAGGACCTCGATGCTGGCGTTTTCCTGGTATCCAACGCCCATATAGATGTGCGCTGATCTGGCCTGCTGGAATGGCGTTTCCATGGCAGCGGCGCTCCCGTAACTTGGCAGTTCGTCGGACCACCACATGAACGGAGGCCAGGGACGCTCATGCTTTGGAAGTGCCTGGATCTTGCCAATCGCGCTGCGGATGTCTCCCATGGTGATCTTGCCGAAGTTCTGAGCTGCAATCTGCTTCGTCATGGTGGGCAGCGCAACATAGATGATCCGACCATCTCGGATATCTTCGAACAACCTGACATCCGGGTTATAGCTGCTGGTGATTTCTCCCATTTTCCCGGAGCCGTAGACGAACAGTCGTCCAGCCACTCCGCCAAAGGTATCTTTGACCTTCTTCATATCGAGCGTCACCGCGCCGGTGTTGGCGTTGCGCGTCTTGTACTGCTCCAGGAACAGCTCAAACCCAGCCACGGCGGGATGCTTGCCAGCCCGTTCACGGACCTGGCCCGCCAAGTCGAGCATCGCCTTGTCATTGGTCAAGAGAATCGAGAGATCCATGGCGTTGTATGCCAGGCCTGCCGCCTGGATAGCGCCGATGAGAATGGTCAGGCCTTGGTTGGCCGCTTGCTTGTAGTAGTCCGCACCGGCGTTGCCTTCCGTCGACGGAATGCTGGAGAGGATGCGTGAAGCCACCTCATCGGGCTCGCCATACAGAAGCATGTTGTAGGAGTTGCTCTGGTCAGGATCGCCGGGATTGATCACCCTGAAGTCTGCCTCGCGGCCGAGCCATTTCGCTAAGTGATAGAGCATTAGGATGTTGTCCGGATCCAATTTGCCATCCAACCACAGCAAGCCGCCGCCCATCGCGATCTGCTGAGCCATGAAGGTTTGTGCCGACACGGTCTTGCCCACCCCTGTCATGCCGCCAGTCAGGAAGTGACGCATCAGCATTTCCAACGGGATTCGAATGGGTGCACCAGTGTCCGTGGTGTAGCCAACCAGCATCCCAGGAAATTTGCTGCCCGCATGGTTTACCGGTGCGGGAGAACTCTTGATGCCCAGGGTCGAGGGCAGAAATCCGGGCCCGCGAATCTCATTGATCAATCTGTTGGTGAGCATGCCCGCGCCGACCATCCCCATGGCGGCAGGAAAAAGCGGCGCCATGCCGGTCGCAGCAGACAGCGTGACGAACGGAGACGTGCACACGACGCCACCCCCTAGAAGGCTTAGTGCCACCGCATCCGAGGCCCCACTGAGTCTGCTTTGGTAAAGCGTCGGCAGGGCGCAGTTTCGAAGCCACCGACCATAAGGAACAGCACTGGTCAACCAGCGGCGGATGTCTATTTTTTCCTTGCCCATTGTCTAAGCTCCTAGGGCGGCATCGCACAGCAACGACGCCGTGATATGCGCATCAAGAGAATGTCATCATAATCTCTTTATCACTTTTGCATGCAGCGTTAATATTGGCGTTATGATCTCGCACGTTAATGCGTGCGAGTTAAAGAGCGACCGTCACCCGATCTGAGTGAGATGTCTAAACCTTTCCTGATGCTGTTTTTTGTATTCGTAGTTGGGTATACCGGGTACGTGTTCGTGGCCAGCTCTCCAGTTGAGCGCTTGAACAGGACCTGCGCGCCCTTCACGCTATGGCCAGGCCAACTGGTGGTTGCCGCCGTCAAGGTCGGCGCCGAGGAACACGTTTTCGAGACCAGAAGCTCATTCGAAAGTGGCTTCAACACCTGCCGGCGTTGGTTGTGGAACGCCTTTTACGAAGAGGAGTACCGGCAGCTACGCGCCAACGCCGTGAAGAAAAGCTTCGGCTCGCCTGACGCGAAGGAGCCCTCAAATTGAACGGACTGAGCATGCGCGCCGCAGCCGGCGTGGGCGAGCCGCCGTCCAGCAGAGACGCGCTGGCATCGGAGGCAGAACGCACATTGCGGCACTTTCTCGGCGCGGTGATCAACCACTTCGACGACCCGCGAGTCAACGAGATCATGATCAATGGGCCCGACTCGATCTTCGTAGAGACTCAAGGCGAGATTCGTAAGCTCGGCGCTCGCCTGTCGGCCACCAGCATCGAAGCGGCCATCCGCTCGATCATGACGTTGAACACGAAGGATCCGGAGCTGGTGATGGACGCACGGCTCGTGGGTGTTCGGGTCGCTGCTGCACTGCCGCCTGTCGCGATCAACGGTCCGTTGATCAGCGTGCGTAAGCATTCCACATCCCGAATCACGCTCGAAGACTATGTTTCCCGGGGCGGGTTTGATGTTTATGGCGTGGACAGCGCCGACGCGTCGGCAGCAGTGGCTGGCGTCGAGACGACCACCGTCGCATTGATGGAACGGGAAGCCGCGGCAGGTGGCATCGGCCTTCGTGCGTTCTTCGAGTGGGCGATGCACGTTCGCAGGAACATCATGGTCGTGGGCGGCACCTCGAGCGGTAAGACCACGCTGCTCGGTGCGCTGCTTCAGTGCATTCCCTCAGAGCACCGCATCATCACAGTGGAGGACACGCATGAACTGACGGTAGGTCAGCCGAACGTCATTCAGCTCGAGGCGCAGCACCAGCGTAACGTGACCATCCGCACGCTCATCCGTTTGTGTTTGCGGCTTCGCCCGGACCGCATCATCGTGGGTGAAGTGCGCGGCGCAGAAGCCTACGATCTGCTCGACTCTATGAACACCGGCCACCCCGGCTCCGCGTTCACGCTTCATGGCGAATCGCCGCTCGGAGGCCTCACCCGCCTCGAGTCACTGATTCGCATGGCACCGGCGGCCGCATCGGTTGCGCCGGAACTCATCCGCCTCGAGGTCGCCTCAGCTATCGACTACGTTGTCTTTGCCAGTCGGGTGGGCCAATCACGCGGACCGGAACAAGTCATCGCTCTTGATTCGGACCTCACGCGCGATGGTGGGTACCGGATGCGAACGATCTTCGACCGGCTTGGTGCGGTCCGCCATCGCGCCTCATCCCATTAATCCTTAGAGCAGGAATACTCATGATCAGCCTTCCCCTCACGCGCGTCGCAAGTGCGGTTCACTCCCGTTCCTTTCAAGCGTGCGCGATCGCATCACTCGCGTTTGCCGGAGAGCCCGCTTTCGCCCAATTCGGCAGCGGAGGGAGCGATGGCATGTTTTCCTCGGTCACTAATTTCGGATGTTCGGTGCTCAGGCCGCTCGTAGGCAGCAACAGCAAGATCGTGTCCCTGGTGTTCCTGGTTGTTCTCGCCATCTTCATCTTCATGTGGTGGCTGAACGAAAACAAGGAAGGCATGGTCGTGTGGTTCCTGCGCACCGCCATCGCGGTCGGTGTATTGATCAACATATTCACGCTCCCTCCCATGCTCGGGATGGCATCGGTCTGCAGTTAGGGCGACGCATGGCGCGCGAGTCTTTTGACGCAAGCATCGTGAACCGGCCACGCCTGATCGGCGGGATTCCGTGGGCCATGGCTGTTGGCATGCTTGGCTTCTTTGGGTACGCGGCGTTCATGATGAAAGCTCCGCTGTACCTGCTGCCCGGAGTTTTCTTGCTGCTCATCCTGCGCAGCGCCGCCAAGCGGGACCACCTCTTCCTGCAAATCTATCGCCGTCATCGCGTGCAAGCAGATGTCTACTCCCCAGCTCCGGTGGTCGGCCTCCAGCAAAGCCAGCGTCGCCCGCGCGGCTACGGCCGTTACGACCCCAACTGACCTGCGCTTTCTGCCCTCACATGACCGAGTCGCGCCCTGTCTCCGAACTTCTGCCGTGGCTGTTCCTCAACGAGCAGGCCGATACGGTCGTGAACAAGGACTCGTCGCTCATGGCGGTGTACGCCATCAAGGGAATCGACGAGGAGTCCACGGACGAGTTTGGGCTCGAGACAGCCGCAGAGATCCATGATGCCGCCCTCCGTTACGCGGCACAGCTGCCAGTGCGCATCTGGCATCGAGTCGATCGCATGCCAGTGAAGCGATACGAGTTTGGCACATTCGCCAACAAAATGGCCGCTGAGATCGACGCCTACTGGGGCCAGCAGTTTGCCGAGGGGCAAGACAACTTCAACAACGCAGCAACCATCTCTATCGCGCTCGCCACGGCGACAAGCAAACGCGCCCTGATGGATTTGGCGCGGGACAGAGTCGACCAAGGTGAGTCGCCGCTTCCTGCGTTTCTCCGAGCAGTGCTCGATCGTTACAGAAAGGGTGATACCGAGGTGCTCGGCTTCACAACGCAAGAGGAGCTCGAGTCCGCGATTCAGCGACTCGACCAAAACGTCCTGCAGCCGATCCAGCAAAAGATGCATCACCTGGACATGCAGCGCCTGACGGGCGACGACCTGTGCGGCTATCTGAAGTCGACGACGTCCACCAGTGCATCTGCGCCGGTGGCCTACAACCCCCTTGTGTACCTGGATGCTGCGCTGTCGGACACCTGGATCGACAACAGGCATCGGGACCACCTGGTCCTCACTGGTACCGAGCGACGCTACGCGGCTGTTCTGTCGCTCAAGTCTGCGCCCCCAGCAAACTGCCTTGGCCGCCTCAACAAGCTGCTGTCACTTCCTATTGCGCTCACTATCGCATCGTGCTGGAAGGCAGAGTCGCCGACGGCTTCTATCAAAGAGCTCAAGGCGGCACGGACCTTCGACGAGCTCTCGCGCATGGACATCAAGAGCTTGGCACGCTCGGCGATGACCAGTGACGGCGGCATGCTGGAAGAGGACAACGAACCGGTGACGGAGGTTGGGGTCGCAGCTGTAGAGTACGCCAAGCAGCTTCAAGACGCAAAAGCCAACTTTGGCTATCTGACGTGCTCTGTCACTGTGTACGCCGACAGCGACGCAGCTCTGAAGCGCGACGTCGAGACGGTTCAGAATGCCATGACGAGCAGCAAGCTCATCTTCATTCGAGAACGTGAAGCGTCCCTGAGCAGTTTTGCGGCAGGCATCCCTGGCAACGTCAAGGACCCGGTACGGTGGTTCCACGTCGAGGCAAGCAACGTCACCGATCTGGCGCCCCTGGTCACCCTCGACCAAGGTTCGCCCCGGCACCCCAACTACAAAGACAGGCTCAAGCAACCGAGGCAAGCGCTCGCAGTATTGCGCACGAGGGACAACACCAGCTACTACTTCAACAATCACGTAGGTGAGCGCGGCCATACATTGCTGGTCGGCCCGACGCGCAACGGCAAGACGCTGTTCCAGATGTTCCTGGAGAGCCAGTTCCTCAAATATCCGAACACAACGATCATCAACTTCGACAAGGACTACTCTTGCGAAGCGGCAACGCTCATGCATGGTGGGGAGCTGTTCGACTTGACGCCAGGCTCAGCGTCTGGGCTTCGAATGAATCCCTTGGCGTATCTCAACGCGCCCGGAGGCGTGTCCTGGTGCGCCGGCTGGATTGACCGGCTGATGGCGCTACGAGGTGCTCGCCTCTCTGATACCGAGCTCACCCTCGTCAACGAACGGCTGAAGTCGCTCAAGGAACTGTCCGGTGTTCGCCTCAACTCGCTGCGAGCACAGCTGCCCGTAGACATGCAAGAGCGCCTCGCTTTCTGGTGTGAGGGAGGCCTGTACGGGGAATTCTTTGACAACCCAAACGACGAGCTGCACTTCTCCACGATGACTACCTTCGAACTCGGAGGTCTGATCGCTCGCAAAGAGAACGACGTGCTCCGTGCGTTCACCGACTACGTTTTCTTTCGAATCGGTGACCGGTTTCGCACGGTCCAGGAGCAAGGTGACGGCGAGGTGGGGGCGACAAACATCTACTTTGAGGAATCTGGCTTTCTTCTCGAGGACCCACTGTTCGAGGACAGGGCGGTCGACTACTTGATGACGCTGGCCAAGATGAACGCGCACCTCACCATGACGGCCCAGTCGCCCGAGGCGTTCATGCGTTCGGAGCGTCTGAAGGCGGCGGTGCGAGACAACATCGCCACGGTCATCTTCCTGCCGAATGACAAGGCTACTCGCGGAGATCTCGCGAAGAACTACCAAACCGTCTTCGGCGTGAACACGCGACACCTGCAGCTCATCGCCAAGGCGATCCCAATGCGTGAGTACTGCGTCTGGCAGCCTCAAGAAAACCACTTTCGGGTGGCAGTCGCGCGATTCCCACCGGAAATCGTCGCTCGGCTGCGCAGCGACAAGAAGACCAAAAAGATCCTGAGCGAGACGTACGACACGCTCGATCCCCAATGGCGCGAGCGTTACCTCGAAGCGGTGATCGCGCTCTAGGCGCATTCGCTGTGAAAATTTCCTGGAGTTTCACCTTGAACCTGAAGTCGCGTTTGCATTTTTTCGCACGATCGGCGCTCGCCGCCGCTTGCCTTGCGGGTGCAAGCCTGTCCGTGCAGTCTGCTGCGGTCTGGGGCGCCACCGAGTGGACGCAGATCGCGAACAACATGGAGCTGGTCGTCACCGCCATGCAGACTATCGAAACCGCGACCAACACACTCAACTCCTTCAAGCAGCTCAAAGCCATGCTTGAACAACTGAACCCTGCAAACATCGCGGCCATGATCGGAGGTCAGTCACAGGAGTTCCAGCAGCTGGTCTCTCTGTACGACAAACTGAACGAGGCAAAGAGCGCTTACCAGGACGTCAGCTCCATGCTTCAGAACAGCGTGGCCGAAATGAAGGCACTTGGGCAGAACCCTGGACAGTACCTCCAGTTCCGAGCCAAGCTTTCCATGGCTAAGGGCGGCATGTACAAGGCCAACTACGAAGCCGACATCGCCAAGGTCGACAATGCGAAGAAGCAAGCACAGGACTTGAACAGGCTCATCAAGAGCATTCCCAACATCACGTCCACGGTCGGCGGCCTGCAGGCCGTCGTGACGAGCAACACCCGGATCATCGGGACAATGCAGTCGATGGGCGAAACCATCGCCCGCAACGCGGCCATTGCCTCGAAGGAGAAACAGGAGGACGCAGAGGCGCTCGCGAAGCAATGGGATGCGTCGAAGCGGCGGATGGCCGAAATCGACGCGCGCCCAGCGGTGACGATCGCTTTTCCGAAGCCGTCAGAGCTCACGGGCACGACAGGCGCACGATGAGCCCATATCAAAGAATGGTCCTCGGCTACGCCGTGAGCCGGAACTTCATTACGTGGCGCAAGGCGGTCCAGCTGGCACGGCACCTGAAGCGCTACGAAAAAACGAGTCTCGACGATCGCGAGCACTTCGCGGTTCCGTTTAGAAGTTTCTCCTGGGTCACGCTTTTCTGGGCTGTGCTACGCGGATCGGTGGATTTTCCCTACACGTTTTCGCTAGGCGCAGTCCTCGCGCTCTTAACTTACGCAGCCGTTTGCTTTCAGGCAGCTCTGCACCTCGGCGGCGTCGCCGCACGTGTTGTTCGCTGAGCCCTCGGTCTGCAATGAACTTCGACGCATCTATCTTCATGTCGATGGTTAACTCTGCAAAGGGCATGAGCGGCGCCTTGCAGTCAATCGGCATGACGTTCCTGACCTTGGCGTTCTGCGGCCAACTCGCCATCCACGTGTACGCATGGTGGCTCTCAGGTGGTGCTGACAAGTTCATCGGCAACTGTCTGCAGTTGGCGGTGGTGACGGCGATCCCGCTCGCCGCTCTCCTCAACTGGGGTAACGCGGGCAACATGATCCCGAAGTTCTTCACCGACCAGGTGAGTTCTGCCCTAGGCAACGGCAACGGTGCCACGGCACAGATCGAGAAGCTCAGCACCATCTTCTCCAGGATCAGCAAATCCTTCGAGAAGAAATCGGAATCCACGTTGTCAGAACCAAAGCCCGTCGAGATTCTGCCTGGCATGACGGCAGAAGAGGCGATGCAGGCGCAGGCATCGGCTGCTTCGGCCGGCTCTACTGGTTCGGGGTTGAGCATGGCAGGTCTTCTTGGGATCAACATCGATCTGAAGGCATACCTCACGACGCTTGTCACCAGCTTGATCCTCGGGATTGGTTGCGTGATTCTTCTGTTCGCCTACGCGCTCGCGATCTATGGCAACCTGATCATCTTGTACCTGGGCGTGGCGTTCGGGCCAATTTTCATTGGCTTGTTCCCGTTCAAGGCGTTCGGCTACCTGGCCAAAGCTTGGCTGAACTTCATGATCGCGACCGGCCTCACGTACGCCGTTGCAACCGCCTTGGTCTCAGTTGCAAACGCCGGGCTGGACATCGTGATCAACAAGATCACAACTCCGCCACCAGGCGGGTCATCCGCAGATTTTTCCGCGGCAATCGACGTGGCGCTTATCGGCCTCGCTCTGATGGCATTCATGGCCTGGCTCGTCACCAAGGCAGATGACATCGCGCGCTCGATGCTCAGCGGTGGCTCTGGGGGGCATGGTGGAGGGTTCGTCGGGATATTCCTTCGACAAGCTCAGAACGCCGCGCGACCGAAGACAACCAAGAAGCGCTGACGCATGCAATGACCTTTTGTCGCATTCTCACGCGCGGGCATTGCACGACAAGGGAATTCCTTCAATCTCAATGTGACAACGATGCACTTAGCTACTCATGAAGCTACCTCAGATTAAGCCACCGTCGGCAAAGACCGCGGACCTGGACACGCGGCAGCTGATGCAGACGATGTTCGCCAAACAGAACAAGATGATCGGCGGCTTGCTGTTGGCAGTGATTGCACTTGCCCTGGCGCTGGCCGCAGCGATGCCGCTGAAGGAGACCAAGCCATGGGTTGTCGAGCAGAACAAGCTCACGGGAGAGGTGCGCGTCCCGCCTCAAGGGGCTGTCACCGCCTTCACCCCATCGCAAGACAACGTGATGTTCTTTGTGCGGCGATGGATCAAGGCGACCTGGACGATCCAGCCACAGCTCACAACGTCGAGCTATCAGCCCCTGGCCTTGTCGACCCTGCGTGGCAAGAACGCCATCGCGCAGTACGACGCAATGCGTGTGACCGACCGGGTGCTTATCAAGGCGGCCAGCGATCCGACGCTGGTGCGCGAAGTTGAGATCGAGTCGATCTCATCCGTCGCCGGTGCTGAGCGAGGCGTTGTTGCGAACCTGCTTATGCGGACGACGTCGCGCGGACAGATCACAGAAGAGCGCAAGTTGCTCACGCTGTACTTCGAAATCCTCCCTCCTAAAACGGAGGTCGACCGGGATCTGCATCCAATCGGCCTCTACATCGTTGACTTCAAGCTAAGCGACGCCCGATGACTTCTCGCATTGTTCACCTCTGGGCTCGCGCGCTGCGGGACAGCGTCCGCGTTGCACTGCTCGCTGGCGGTGGCGCTTGCGCCTGCGCGTATGCCCAGCCCTCACAGCGTTTGGTCGACATCTCCCCAGGCGTCGGTCAGATTGAGAAGCGCCTGAACGACTTTCGATCCTCAGACATTGGCAATGGACAAGTGTTCACGTTGCGCTATCGAGAGAACCAAAGCGAGGCGATCTACATGCGCGTCGGCCGCACTACTACCCTCCAGTTCCAGGGTGATGAGACGCTGACAGACGTCATGTACGACGACCCGACCGCGCTGGAAGACCACATCGCGAAGGACCAGCGAAAACTTACCGTGCGGCTCAAACGCCTTGCGACAGTGCCTGGCACCGCGATCACGACAAAGCGCACGTACTTCTTTGTGCTCACGCCTACTGATCCTCCCAACGCCTGGTACCAAGGAGTTGCGTTCGACTCCACAGATGCCAGGAATCCATTCGGCACTAGCGTGTCGACGCCCTCCACCACAAACGTCACGTTCGGCGAGGCCGCGCCATCTGGCACGCCCAACAACGATGTGTTCACTGGAAGCCCGAACTTCAACTATCGGGTCGAAGGGGAAGCGAATTTCAGACCCGTTGCCGTCTATGACAACGGACGATTCACGTGGATTCAGATGCCGGGGAACCTTCAGACCATGCCAGCTGTGTTCGAAGTTGGGGCCAACGGGTTGGAAGTTGTCAACTACGTACCTCACAACAACGGAACGTCTCTGCTCGTCAATCGGTTGATGCCCAGGTTTCTTCTGAAGCTGGGCAACACTGAGGTGACCGTCACGGCGGCCGGCACCGCTCGCTAGTCCAGGGACGCGCGATGGCTGAAAAACGAACGACAGCGTTGGAGACCGCCGAGGCCAACGACAGGCCCAGGAAGGCGAAGCTGTCAAAAAATCTCCTGCCGTACTTCGTGGGCGGATTCATCGTAGTGCTCGTCGGCGTCGCGGTGATCAACGGTGGGTCCGACCTTGGTCAAGGTGCGGAAGACAAGAAGCGCCAAGAGAACTTGGAGAAGATGAAGGCAAAGGACTATGACGCCACTGTTCCCGACCCTGCTGCGGCTGCAGAGGCTGCGGCTGAGAGGACTGCAGCCGAAGCCAAGAAGATCGCGGCGAAACCGGATCCTGGTGCGCCGCTTCCCTCCGGTTTCGGCCTACCGACTTCACAAGGTGATCTTTCCAAGGAGGAGATCGAACGCTATGAGACCGCACGGCGTGCGATCGTCGAAGGACGCAGATCAAGCGGGAGCGCGAAGGGCCGGGCATCGACTGAAGCAGCCGATGACGGTGCTCAGAACAGCGTCGCGTCGATAGACAGCGCTCCGCGGGCATCCTTCCTGAGCACAACGACTGCGCGCGCTGGCGTCACTGGCGAAGTCAAGCTCCCGGTGGGGGCGCAGATGCCTCCCCTGGCGCAGGATGCTGCGGCAGGACGTCCGTCGGACCCGCGCGCTGCTGGCCGTGAGAGTGCGATGCAACTGATGGAGATGCAGGCCAAGATGGCCCGAGAGATGCAAGCGGCTCAAGGTGGAGGGAAGCCTTCGCCGACCGCACTCCCGGTTGACGGGAACTCTGCGTGGCTTTATGCCGCGCAGAGCCGGGAAGCCACGGAGAACAAGCCACTGCAGGCACAGGTTACGTTGGGCCGCTACGTAATCTTCGCCGGCACGGCAATTCAAGCTGTGCTCACGCAAGCGCTCGATACCAAGTTGCCAGGCCAGATCACCGCTCGCGTGTCTCGAGATGTCTACGACAGCCGATACGGAAGGTTCCTGGTGGTACCTAGGGGTTCGACCTTGACCGGTTCGTATCGCAGTGCCATCACAGACGGACAAAGCCGCGTCCTCATGGCGTTCGATCGGCTTATCACGCCAGCAGGCGGCAGCGTTCCTCTCGGAAACATGTCGGCGAGCGATGTCCTTGGCGTCGGTGGTGTACCCGGTGAACTGCATACGCACTTCTTCCAGCGACTCGGAATTGCTTCGCTGCTCGCGCTTGAGACCGCAGTCCTGGAGAAAGGTGTCGGCCAGGTGGGGACCGTTCAGGGGGTCGGTGGCGCGGGTCAAAGCGGTCAAGCCACATCCAGTGCCTCCGGGCAAATCATGCTCCAGACGGCCAACCAGGAGCTGCAGCGCCAGTACGCGGTGACGCCGAACATCACCCTGGAGCCCGCGGCCGTCATCACGATTATTTCTACGGCCGACATTGAGATCGCGCCACTCGCGAACACACGGTAGGGACTAGACCGCATGCATCAACCCCTTCGTCTCGCCTGGATGCTCGCGATCTTGGTCAGCACGCTACTTGTCGGCGGCTGTACGACGCTCGCCGCGCTTCTCCCAAGCACAACCGAAGCGCTCCCTACGACCACCCGAGCGGCGGCCACTCCCTCCTCCGGCGGGTTCGACTGGGATTGGGACGTCCGCGGCGATCCGGCCGTCCGCCCGATCCAGGTGTTCTCCGATGGGAACAAGACCTGGCTTCAGTTCGGCCAGCGGCAGTACATGCCTGCCGTCATCGTCAATGGGGTGCCAGTGCCATTTGATGTTGCGCCGCCGTACCTCATCGTGCAGGGGCAACCCGGGCGGATTGACTTGATGGTCGCCGGATATCGAGCGACCGCTGTAAAGCGCGCACCGGCTATCCCCATTGCATGGACACACACGGGCGGCGCGAAAGTCACTTGGGAAGCTTCTAGGCCAGAACCTGGCGATCTTCCACCGCAGGCGAGGGCCGTCGCCCGCACGGTCGCGCCGGCGGCGACCTCCTCTCTGCCTGCTGCGACCTCGTATCCATCTATTCGAGCTGGCGTCTCCGCGTTGCCAGCAGCTGACGCCCTGGGGTCGCGCATCCAGCGAATTCCGAGTGCGGAGATTCCATCTCAGTGACCGCTACTTTGACTCTCGACACACCCATATGGCCTTCATGAAATCCAGTGCGCTCATCCTCGCATGTCTGCTGACCTCGGGAGCTGTATGCGCGCAGCCGGCCGCGCTTGCTATGCCGTCCGCGGCTGCGATCGGCGGCGGCAGCGCATCGATCGAGACGGCGCTGACAACCATCGTTCCGGCGCCGTACTCGCTGAAGTTGGACGATGCCATTCCGAGAAGCACGCAGCTCACCTGGTCTGAGGGTAGGGATTGGATGGCCACGTTGCATCAAGCAGCGAAGGCCGCCAACCTGCGAGTCATCCCTCAGTGGGACAGCAACACCATCATCATCGCGTCGGGTACGCCGGCCGTAGCAGGCCGCTCGAGCGCGTCTGCCGCGTCTGCCGCGTCTGCAGAACCCCCCCCGCCACCCGTTGCGAAGGCACCGGAGCTACCGCTTGGCGCCCCCGCCGCCGCGGCACCCATGGCTCCCGCTCCAGCCACGCAGAAGAAGCGCACAGACGCCGACCTTGCCAGCCGCACTTGGATGGTCGAAACCCGTGACGTCAAGCTGGCGAACACTTTCCAGCGCTGGGCAGCGATCGCGGGCTGGCGTGTTCGCTGGGACGCTGCGATGAACGTGATGGTGGAAGCGCCTGACAGCTTCTCAGGCACGTTTGAGGAGGCGGTCACTTCCCAGCTGTCCACCCCAGGCATCAGGAACAGCGCCTATCCACTGGAAGTTTGCTTCTTTCCGAACACCCCGCCTCTTGCCCGAATCACTCGCCAGGGCGACCAGGACAAGGATTGCCAATGATGAGCACGAATCAGACAAAGACAACCATCGCGCGGGCTGTATTCGCGCTTGCCGTGCCCGTCGCCGTGACGGGCTGCGCGGAAGTTGGGGGTCAGCTGGCCAAGGAAAGCGCACTTGTCCGCGAGCAGGCATCCGCAGTGAACCGTGGCACCCGTCAGGTCCCGCTGGAAGTTGCTGCTTCGACATTGGGCAGCCCAGTCGACGTGGATGCCCGGGCTGTGTACGCGCAGAGCCGGCCGGTCGCACGTCACGCCAGCCGCCCGTGGATTGGCGCACGCATGACCGCGGTCCAAAGCGACGAAGTCTTGCCACCCATCTTCACCGAGGGGAAGAAGTTCGACTTCGATGACAAGGGCGGCCGCGTATCGATCGCCGTGATTGCGGAGCGACTCAGCCGGATGACCGGCGTCCCTGTGCGCGTGAAGCAGGACGTGTATGCACCGCTGAACATTGCTGGCTCCAGCAACGTGGCGTCGGCTCAAGCGGGAGCGCAGGTGCCCCTGCCTGTGCCCGCCCTGCCGCTGCCCGGAGCACCTCTTCCGAGCGGATTGGCAGTCGTAAGCGGTTCGCCACTAGCCCAAGGCGGCACCTCTGCACCTCTGAGCGACTACAAGCAACCCATCATCGACGTGAGCAGCGTCGATATGCGCTGGGACGGATCTTTGTCGTCATTCCTGGACCATGTGACCGGGCGGCTCAACCTGAGCTGGTCCTACCGTGACGGCGTCGTGGTTATCGAACGGTACATCACCGAGAGCTTCGAAATGTCTGCGTTCGTGGGATCGCAGGACTTCAAGATGACACTTGGAAGCACCAGCTCGGGGCAGACCGGCGACAGCGGCAACTCGGGCGGTGCCAACTCAGCCATGGACGTCACCGAGTCCGGGAAGATCTCCGCCCTCGAGTCACTGCGCAAGTCTATCGAGGGGATGGTCAAGGACTCCGGCGGCTCGGTTCAGCTGTCGGAAGGCACAGGCCGCTTCACCGTGACAGCCACACGCGACGTGATGAGCCGTGTGCGCGACGTCATCAAGCACGAGAACGCTGCGATGAATCGCCGCGCACACGTGCAGTTGGACATTTACAGCATCACAAGAAACACCACCCACGAGCAAGGGGTGAACTGGGATCTGGTTGTCAGCAACATTGCTCGCACCTGGGGCGCCAAGATCTCGTCGGCACCCAGCCTCGGTGGATCGCTGTCAGGTGCGGTGAGCTCAACGATTCTGGCACCGGCTGAAGGTGTCAACCCGACCAGTACTCAGGCGCGCTTCGCCAACAGCACGGTCACGCTCAAGCTGCTCCACGACATCAGCGACACCGCACAGTACCGCCCCGTCTCCGTGCAAGCGCTGAACCGCCAGTGGACGCGGAAGACAAGTCTCAAGACAGACGGCTACCTGTCAGAGACCACGCCGGCAACGGCGTCCTCGGTAGGGTCAGGCGCACCCGGTCTGAAGACGTCTTCCATCACGACCGGCGACAAGTTCATGATCCAACCGGCGATTCTCGACAACGGAACGATCTTGCTGAAGATCGGAATCTCAATGTCCGAGCTGATCAGCTTGTTCGAAGTCACCGCTGGAACGGGTGCGACTTTCCAGCGCGTCCAAACGCCCGTCACTGCGAGTGCCGACGACCAGGTGAACATTCGCTTGGCGCCAGGCGAAGTGAGCATCCTGACCGGACTGTCTCGTCACCTTTCTTCGAGTGGAGTGCGAACGCTCGGCGAAAACATTCCGGTCGGCCTAGGCGGCAGCCGAACCGGCGGCGCCAAGCAAGAGGACTTCCTCATCGTCGTGCGGGCCACACCGCTCGACTGACGGGGCAATAGCAAGATGGTCAGTACGGTTGTCTTTGAACGCGCCGGAGGCAAGGCCTCGCTGGTGAGCGGCCTAGCGTGGAACGTCCTGTCGGTTACCAAAAAGTCCGACGCTCAGATCCGCGAACTTGCCAGAGGCGATGCCTCTCACGTAGTGCGCGTCTTGTCGACGCAGCGTGAGGAGGTCAAGACGAAGCGAAAGATTATCTCCGTTCGCAAGGAAGCCGTTGGCCTATATACGTCGCTCGATGGCGCGAAGCCGTCGCGTGACACACATTCGCTGGCGGCCGCGTTTGCCGCGTGGACACGTGAACACCCGCGTGCATTGCTCAGTCACAAGGTCGATGACGACCGCTGGGTCGTGGTGGTGATCGTCAACGGACACCCTGTTCTCGACAAGATCGTCTCGACAACCGAGTCCGCTGCAGCCATCTGCAAATCGTATCTGGATGACGGTCAGCAGCTTTCCGTCTTCAGTGACGACGTTGAGAGCTACCCCGGTTCGCTCGTAAGTGATGGGCTGCTCGAGCACATTTGTGGAGCGCTTAGTGACCAAACGCGCCTGAGGCCGATCCCACGGGACGTCGTACTGATTATGTTGCTTGCAATCGCAGCCTGTGCAGTGGCAGGGGGCGGCCTCTTCTACGTGCACAAGGAGCAGGAGCGCAAACGCCTGGAGGCGCTTCAGCGCCGACGCGACGCGGACCCCATTCCCAAATATCTCAACGCGCTGGCCGTCGCTCGCGAGTCCGTCGGTGTCGAGCGTGCCTCGATAAAAGCAGCCATCGAGTATGCGCAGCGGATCCCTCTGACACCAGACGGCTGGCGTGCATCCCGAATCTCCTGTGAACAAGGCGGGACCTGTGAGGTGCGCTACGCCAGATCCACGGGAGCCTTCAAGGGCCTGCAATCCGCTGTCAGTTTCCTCAGCCTCGCGCCAGCCACTGAAGTCAATCTGAACGAAGCGCGCTTGACTTGGCAGCAGTCGGTGGCGGCGGCGAAGTTACCTGTCGGCATTCAGTTGCCCCGAATGGCCAGTTTCATTCAAGGACCTGAAGCATCGAAGCTCCAGGACTGGTTAGTTGCCGGTCTGACCATTCAAATCGCTCCCCCGCGTCTATGGCCTCAGGCAGACGGTGTACCAGAGACGTTCAAGCACCCCCAGGCCCTCGCTGCCGGCAAGTTCGAGCTCGACTCGATCGCCCTCCCTCAACTGGTGGAGGCTGCAGCCAACGCACCAGACAACGTGATTTGGACCGGTTGGAGCATCGATATCAGCGACGCCGCTGGAGAGCCGCTTAACCGTGCCAAAGGCCGACTCACAGGAAGTTTTTATGTCACGAATACCCGCTAAGCCATTCCGCAGCGTGCTCATGCTCGTTGCCCTCACAACTGTTTTCGCAGGATCGTCGCGTGGCCAGACACTCGGAGAGCTCGCGGATGCACAACGCGCAAAGCAGCAGATTGAGATGATGAAGATCCGCAAGGACTTGGAGGCGGCAGAGGTCGCCGATAGGCTAAAGGTCGCGCCTGCGGCAGCGGCTGCTCCAGCGATCAACGCGGAAAAAAAGGCTGCTCAATCGCCTACGGCGCCGGTGCGTCCGCGGGTCGTGGTGCACGCGCTGTACACCCGCGAGGACGTCTGGATCGCGGAGCTTGCGTCCGGGCAACGCTTGACACTTGCGCTGCCGGGCATGAGGTTTGACGGCCAGACGGTCACCGCAATCGATCAAAGAGGCCTCGTCATCAACAAGCCCTGCACGGCTTCAGACGTGCGCGCCAAGAGCAAATGTGGCCAGCGGGTCTTGCGCGTGGGGGAGGTGATCTGATGGGTCTGCTGAAGCGCATTTTCGCGCCCGACAGTGCACGCTTGGGTCAACGACCGCAGCAGGATATTCCGCTGGCGCCACCACCCGCCTCTCTTGATATTTTTGATGGCGCCTCCGAGCAGTCAGGAGCGGCCAATGAGCCCGCGGCGACGAAGGTCGAGGACCGCCATATCGCAACTTTCGCCGGCGTGCCACCGTTCACGCGTCGGCTGACAGACGGGGCCCATCCACTCGTGCAACTGAGCAAGGCTGACCGGGAGCGTGTGGCAGTGCTTGAACTGTCCAGTCAGACAGCCCTACTCGCCCACTGTGGCGTCGAACACGCCCTGCTGGAGTCTGTTAGGGGTCGGCTGATCGGTCGTGGCTATCAAATCCTGGTCCACACGGCGGATCCAGAGGTGATCGCGCAAATCCAACGCGCCGGCGGCGGCCATGCGGCCGTCGTGTCCGAGGCGGATGCAAACAACCAGTACGCGCTTGCGGCCCATGACTGGATCGCTTACGGGATCAAGCATGGCGCCACCGATATCCATCTCGAGACAACAGGCCAGCGCGGACAGGTGCGTTTTCGCATTGATGGTGAGCTCGAGCTGATGCGCACGCCGAACAACGGACAGTTCACCGCGGAGTTCGTCCAAGGTGTGTCGTCGTACATGTTTGGCACGATGCATGAGAGCAAGTCGAACTCCAGCAGCAGCTTCTCTGCAGACAAGAATCTGTACTGCATGATCCCCTACGACAAGATTCCGGGGAGCAAGCTCAAGCTCCGATTCCAGTCGCTCAAGGGCGTCTACGGACCGAAGACCGCACTGCGGATTCTCGACGTGGATGAGACCAAGCCGACGTTGACCTTCGAGCAGCTCGGTTTTGAAGAATCACACATTCGCCTTCTCAGACAGGCGCAGCGACGACCCACCGGTTTCGTCATCACCGCCGGGGAAACCGGCGGCGGGAAGACGACCACGATCAAGTCGTTCATTGAGCTGAACCCCCGCGCGTCGAAGCTGTGCATCATCTCACTGGAGGATCCTTCGGAATACCGTCTGAAGTACACCCATCAGGTGTACTTCCAGCGAGATATGGCTGACCTGACGGCCTCCAAAGCTGGGTTTACCGAGCAAACCACGGCCTTCGTGCGCTCCGACCCGGACATCATCATCATGAACGAGGTGCGCGACTACTACAGCGCAAACGCGTCGCAGCAGTTCTCACTCACCGGCCACATGGCGGTGTGTTCGGTGCATGCCCACCTGCTACCTGGCATCGTGCCGCGCCTCATCGACCCGGAAATCGGACTCACACGGTCTGTTCTGACCGGCCCTGGTCAGCTCAGCCTTCTGATCTACCAAGACATCGTCGCGAAGCTATGTCCTGCTTGCGCTTTGCGCACTGAGCAGGTGGACGCCGACGAGGAAGTGGCGATGATCGCCCGCAACCTCCAACGCCTCGGGTACGACATTTCATCGCTCCGCTGGCGCAATGAAGAGGGATGCGAGTGCTGCAACTCTCGCGGGACAAGAGGTCTTACGGCCGTCGCGGAGATGCATAGCCCCGATGACGAATGGCTGAGGGCGGTGAGGGAAGGCAAGGACACGGAGGCCTACGACCTGTATTGCAGCCGTTCCGACAACGACTTGACCAGTCCGGACATGACTGGAAAGACGGCATTCGAGCACGTGCTGTTCAAGGCGCTGCGAGGGCTCGTCGACGCGACTGCCTCCCTCAAGTATGGGGACTGGGAACGCTATATGGCGCGTCAAACGTCGTTGCAGAACCTTAAAGGCTATCCATGAGCCTTGATCGTCTCTATTTGAAGCTCTGCTGCTTCATCTGGGCCTTTCAGAGGCCGCAGTTCTATCGCGATCTCGCTGACAACCTCGATCGGAAGGTCGGCGTGCGCGATTTTCTGGAGCGCCAGATCTCCAACTCGATGATGCTTCAGTACTGGTGGTCCGTGCGGGTCTACCGGGCGATGGCCGCTCGCTACGCCGCGGGCGAAGCCAAGACTTTTGCGGATCTCGTGCGCAACATTGCGCCAGCATCCGACCAGATGCTGATGAAGGCCGTCGACGACGCTGGCGCGAAGACCTCGGTGGCCTTGCCGTTCAGCGCTGACGCTGTTGCGTTCCAGCTGCGCTCCCTGCGCAAAACGTTGTGGGAACTGGCGCAGCCGCTCCTCTTTCTGATCGCGGTGGCGGTGATCAGCTGGATCACCGCTGACGTCATCTCCAGCATCGGTGAAGGTGCACCTGACGCCGTTTGGGACGGATTCAACGGCTTTGTCCGGTGGCTCGCCAACTCGATCCGGGACTACGGCGTCTTCATAGCGATCGGGTTCGTCGTGTTCGTGGTCGCATTCGTGTACGCCTTACCCCGGTGGACGGGCCTGCGCAGGCTGAAGGTTGACGGTTGGCCAGGCTTTGGGCTCTACAGGGACTACAACGCCGCGATCGTCCTGAGCTCGCTTGCGATGCAGCTCAGCTCCGGCCGGTCCGTGCGCGAGGGGATGGAAGCGTTGCGGAGCACTGCTCGCCCGTGGTTGCGCTGGCATATCGCACGCGTCCTGTCTTCGCTCGACTCAAGTCCATCCGATTACAAGGCCGCATTTGGTCGCGGACTGATGCCCAAGGCCATACGTGCCAAGTTGGCCAGCCGCCTCGACTCCAAAGTCACCTTCGCCGAAGCGATGGTGGAGATCGCGACCACCGAGGTCGAGATGCTGGAGTCGCGCGTGAAGCTCTCCGCCGCGATCACTGGCTATTCGCTTGTGATCGTCCTCGGAGCTATCGGAGTCACGTTGGGTGTTGGCGTGATGACGATGGGAACTTCGCTGCTTGAAGAGTCAGATCCGTCTCGACTCACGCAGCGTGCCAACAACCGTTGATCAATCTTTAAGAACTAAGGGAAACAAATTGAATACATCCAGCCGACTTCGTACTCCGGCCCTGCGGTCAATCTCGCGTGCCTTCGTCCAAAAGGGCAACGCGCTGCTTTTTGCGATGCTTGCGCTTGTCGTGTCCGCCATTCTGATCGCCGTGGGCATCCGGATGTATCAGGCATCGCAGCGCTCGGTTCGTATCGAAGCTGCCACCTCCGATGTCTCTCAGATCATCGCCTCAGCGCAAAAGCTCTATGGCAACGCCAACCAGTACGGCGCAGTCACCACGGCGATCGGCATCCGAGGTGGCGTGATTCCCCCGTCGATGCGCATTTCCGGCACCACGACTGCACAGAACCGCTACTACGGATCTGTGACCCTGCTACCTGCAACCATCACCACGGCGAACGACTCGCTGACGTTGAGCTATGGCAACGTGAACAAGGACGACTGCCAAGACCTTGTCCTCAAGATGGAAGACTTCACGCGTCGCATCGCGGTGGGCGGTACCGAGGTCAAGCCTGCCGATTCGCCCGTGGACATTGCAGCCATGTCGACAGCGTGCGACGCCGCGTCGACCCGAGACATCGCCTACACGTTTGGCCGAGGCCAATAGGCCGCCGGTGGCGGCCCGCATCATGAGACGTTGTCCATCCTCAGCTCATAGGCGCTCGTCACGAGGCTTCGCCCTCCTGGGCGTCATGCTCGCCTTGGTGATTGTGTCGCTGGTCAGCGCCGCGGCCATTCGAGCCAGCAAGCTCAAGAGCCAACTCGACGCTGGGAGCCTGCAAGGGGATGTGCTGAAGCTGATTCGCACCGGCGTGAACGACTACACCATGGAGAACTATCCGGCTCTGCAGCTGGATCAGCCCGTCACCATGAATGGCGTCACGCTGACGCCCGGCACGTCGGACGGGCAGAGCCTGGCGCCGTCTATTGAGAACCTCGTCGCCATGGGCAAGCTGTCGCTCGGCACGCGCCCGACGGCACAACTCAACGGAGGGCGCTACCGCGTGCAGCTGTCCAAGGTGCCGGCAGGCTGCGTAGGTGTCGCTTGCGACATCACAGGGGTTGTCTACATCGACCACCCTCTTCGTCGTCCTGGCTCAACCGACGTTAGTGGCGTGCATCTAGGCGCCATCGTCACCGCCGTGGGTGGCGATGCGATGTTCTCGCTACCCGGCAACGGCTCCAACCTGGTCGCAGTCAACGGAGTGACCCTGCCCAATCCCCTCGGCAACCTCGAGGGCTTAGTGGGCGCGCACGTGGGCTTCGGTGCCAGCGCATTCGGCCGCTTCCTGGTCGTCAACGACCCCCGCGACCCGTTCTTCCAGGGCAACCTCACGCTGCGTCAGAACCTTTCGATCGGCGGAACTTCGACGTTCACCGGCCCAGTTACGGTGAACAACACGCTGAACACGAACGGGTTGGTCAGCGTCAACAACTGCATCAGGCTCCAGCCCGACGGGCGCGGAGGCTTCTCCTGCTTGGACCCGAACGATGTCCCAGCCGGTTGGGCGGGTGGCGTTCGTGCCCGGGACGTTGTGGCGAGCGGCAGCATGCTCAATGCCGACGCGCCTGCGAGCTGGTCGCTTGCTGCGGGAGGCAAGTGGACTGCGATCACGCAGGATGCCACGGAAGCGGTCGTGCAGACGTCCGGAAGGGTCGCAGGCAATCGCTTGATCCCAACGGGAAGCTACGCGCCAGGATCGACCTGCAGTGAGCCTGGTGCTGTCGGACGCTCGAGCATCGATCCTACTGGCGTCATGTGCTCAAGCGGGATCTGGACCCCGTTGGCCACGGTCGCGTCAGCAGGAGGCAGCTGCCCTGTCAATGGGCGAGGTGCAGTCGACCAGAACGGCCTGCAGCTCTACTGCTTCAACGGCACGTGGAATCTGATGTTCGACTTCCTGCCGCCAGCGAACCCGGGCGGGCCCTGCTCGACCGAAGGTGCGCTTGGCTACGTGATCCCGGTCATCGGCTCCGGTGCGCAGGCCAACGTCTGCCGGGCCAACCCGACGGGCGGAGGCCTTCGCTGGTTCCGCATCCAGGACGTGACGACGCACTTGACCTTTGTCACGGCGTACGAGGTCCAGAACGGCTCGGTCGTGGCCAAACCGTCCTGCGCTGCAGCGACGGGTCAGACCTCTCTGCCAATCCCTCTCTTGCTCCCCAAAGTGGAGTCGAGCTCGGATGGCGGTTTCGCCAGATTCACGATCGACCAAGGCGGCAGCTGGCTCGTTCAGCTCACCAATGGCGCCGGCGGTGCCTTGGCTGCGTCGCCGGCGGCGAGCGCCATTCTTCAGATTTATTGCAACGTCTTATGACATCAACCTCAAGGAGTCCTCGCATGAAACCGAAGCGCACTGAAATTGCGCGCCGCCTCAGCATCGCGCTGGTGGCCGGAGCATTTGTCAGCGGTGTGCTGGCTCAGCGAATCCCCGCCAGCTCGTCCGACTCAGGCCGTCGAGCCGTCATTGCGATCGATCAGGCATCGATCCACAACAACATCAACAATGCCCAAGGCACCGCGAACAACGCCGTCAACATTGGTAGCAATGCCAGTAGCTTGGCGATCAACGCCCAGAACACGGCGAACTTTGCGGTCAACCAGGCCAACGCGGCTCTCTCGATGGCGAGCTCGGGCTACGGGAGGATCGTGGGGCAGTTCAATTGGACAAATTGCAATGGACTGACAACCAACTGCACTACGGCGCAGGGCCTCTGCATATCGGGCTTTTTGGTGCCGCAGTGGCCCAGTGTGCCGAACAATCTTTGCCCGGCTGGTTCTGGGTACTACGGCGGCTTCAACGTGGCACCGAGCGACGTCGGAGGGCCGGGTGGATCAAGCAGTGGCGGCGGTGCGGGCTAAGACGAAAACAAATGGAGAACCGCCTGCGGGCGGTTCTCATGGGAGGCAAAGCCTACTTCGGAATCAATCCGGGCTCGATCACGTAAGGATTCCATTGCGCAGACTTATACGCTCGTCTTTCCACAGTGCCACCTGTCCCATCGTTGCGGATCGTGATTCGGAAATCCGTGCATGTGAGGAAGTTGCTCGTCGGTTGAAGCACGATCGCATTCGCTGTGTATTCAATGGTCGTGTCCTGCCATCCGTCTACACAACGATCCGTGATGGCACCTGTGAAAGCAAGGCGACCCTTGGTGCTTGTCAACGTGGACCGTTGGAGGGTAAGAGTATTTCTTGAAACAGTGCCACCTCCGGGATCCTGCGGGCCTGCGATTACATACTGGTTGTAGGTCCAAGACTGTGTCACGACCGGCGTCGATGCACAGCCGCCGAGAAGAGCTGCCGCGAGAGTGCTGGCGGCCAACGCGCCCAAGTTAAGTTTGCTTTTCATAAGACCTCCTGTGAGTTTGTGATAGCCAATGATCGCAGAACCAATAGCAAATCACAATTGTCATAGTGCAATGTCAACTCCGCTAACAAATTGGCTTATTAGACAATTAGAAAGCAAGTAACTGCATCGATTGGTGGGGATTTGGCTGGTGTTTGAGAAGCCGGCGGCGCGCGTGTCGACGACACAGCCGACCCTGTTCTCGCTCCCGAAATCTCTCAATCAAGCGGATCCAACGAACCAACCTCAAGGAGTCTTCGTATGAACCTGAAGTGCACTGAAATCGCGCGACGCATCAGCATCGTGCTTGTGGCCGGTACCTTCGCCAGCGGTGTGCTGGCCCAGAGGATCCCCGCCAGCTCGGCCGACTCGGGCCGCCGAGCCGTCATTGCGATCGATCAGGCATCGATCAACAACAACATCAACAACGCGCAGAGCACAGCCAATCATGGTGTTGCGATAGGCAACAACGCCCAGAACACGGCGAACTTTGCGATCGCTGTGGGCAGCAATGCGCAAGGCACTGCTGACTGGGCTGCACGTTTGGCACAGGATGCCGGTTCACGTGCTAGCTACGGGAGTGCGATCGCACCTTGGTCCATCACCGGAGGTGGCCCATCTTCATGGAACGCGAACTGCCTGTGTTTGCAGGGATGGGATCCGCAAGGTGCCGCACAGTACACAAGCGGAAGGATCGTGTGCCCAGCGGGCTCAGGACCGTTCGTCATCTTCGCCACTCAAAACTCTGGCGGCCAAGGCGAATAGCTCTCCGCGCAGAAAAGGCCTCCGGAAGGAGGCTTTCGTTGCCGCAGCAGAAGCACTTTTCGCGTCAACGTGCAGTCAGAGCGTAATCCCGATCTTCGTCAGTGACCCACGTGGGATTGCTCTTCTTTCCCTGGAGAAATTGTTGAACGCCACCAGTGCCATCCTTCTTGATGAGCAATCGAATTCGCTCGCAGTTGTCGAAACGTGGGGTGGGTGTGATGGTGATGATCCTGTCGTCTTGCTCCACGTTCGCGGCTACTTCGGACGAATAACAAAGCGGTGCAGTCCCGCCGCGAATACGAAGTGTATAGGCGCCCTTGTCTTCGAAGAGCTCAAGCTTGTTCACGCCGGACGTAGGACGCTGCGTACCGCTCGTCGGGTTGGTTCCGTTGATCGTGTAGTTCCAGACACGAGTTTCGCCAGCCACCGCGACGCTGATGGTGCCGAAGAGAGCGAGTGCGGCAATGACGGCAGCAGGGAGATGGGATTGAATTTTCATGTTTCCTCCAATGTTTGCTTGATGACAAATCATCGCAGAACATATAGCGAGACACAATTAGCATTAGTAATTGATAGACTTGTCAAAAGATTGGCCGAGATGGCTACTTCGAACGTAAACATTGGCGACATTCGTCGCCGAGAGGAATCGGATCGCAGGGGCGGAGATAGCCGGAAGCCTCCGATTCCGCGTGCGCTCAACGTGGGACTTATGGCGCTTGCTATTGACTGGTGCCGCATCGTTGCAGACGAGCAGCTGATCGAGCGAGATCTCAGCGCATGCATTCAAAAAGTAAGATTGGCATTTCGAACCTTGCCACGCGCCGCCAGGTGCACGGCGATTCCTCATGCCACGTCAACCGACTCCGACAGACGACGTCCAGCAAGTCCTGGTGATGCTTGGCACGCGCCTGCGTGCAGCCCGCAAGGCCAGGAAGTGGACGCAGGCCGAAGTGGCCTCGTTGCTAGGGGTATCGATCCCCACCTACTACCAGCTCGAGCAAGGCCGAGGCACCAGCGCCCTGTGACCGTGGGTCGCCGCGATGCGACTGCTCGACCTGGACATCTAACCGACTGTCAGCGCCGTCAGCGTGCTGCCCGCCGGGCCCTGACCCGACCAAGTGCCCCGCGCTCAAGCCGATTCGGGGACACGAGCTCTCGTCCGTTCTCTTCCCTATCCCGTCCGTCCTCCTTTCCCGCCCATCGCTCAGCGGCGATGCGCGCTGCGTTTCCGTTTCTTTCATCCAGGCAAGTACACCCATGAACAAACCCAGCTCTTTGCTTTCATGCGCGCCGACAGATGGCCATGACGACTTCGCTCGAGATCCCACGGCTCTCGTCCAGTTCGCGGCGCGCGCCGGCGTGGTCATCCCTGCGGAGAGCCCGTACCTGCGACCATCCATGACGGCAGGGAGCCACCTTTGGTCCTGGATCCTTCGTGTCAACGGGGCGTTGGCTGGTGAGGACCACATGGCAAGCCTAGACAGCTTGCCGCTCGAAGAGGTGCGGTGCGCCTTTTGGTTGGCGGCAAGCCTTCAGAACATGTCTGCGTTGGCGACTGCAACGACCGGTCAGGAATTCGAGGCGATCGTGGAAGCCTGTGAAGAGTTGCTCGCACTGGCAGCCGGTGAGCAGGGCGAGGCAATTAGCCCGCTGGAGCACGTGCGGTGGCCGCGAACTTTGGCAGCTGACGAAATCGGGCCCTCGTTCGATCGAGAGATGGTGCTTCGGTCCGTCCTGGACACCGCACAAGCCGCTCTTCTTCTGGAGTCCAAGAGTGCTGCTGGCCAGGCCTGACGATCCATTCCTTGTACCCAGGGAGCTGGGCCGGCCGTCTAGCTCGCGCAGGGCTTTGGTTCTGGGAAGCCTGGCCAGCTTGGCGGGCGTGCTGCCTCGGAAGTCGATGGCAGTGACTGCCGGCGCGACACCCGATACGGTGAACCCAATGTTCTGGCGGCAGCCTAGGGCGATCGCTGTGCGTGACGCGGATACAGGGCGCCAGGGCGAGTTCGTTTACTGGCGCGACGGCAACTATGTCATGGAAGACTACTTCGCCCTCTCTGCCCTCGGGGGAGATCGTCGCGAGAACAAAGCTGTCCAGATCGACCCTCGCGTCTTTGACCTGATCTACGCCACCCAGGAGTGGTTCTACGGCGCTGAGCGTCGGCGCACATATACAGAGCTGACGTCGGTCTATCGAACGCCGCGCACCAATCGCCTCGTCGGCGGATCTCCCCTCAGCACCCACATCGAGGGCAAAGCGTCCGATGGCCGCCTTGTCGGCGTGTCGCCAAAGGTCTATGCCTCCATGTTGCGCGCCTTCGGCGCCGGCGGCGTTGGCCTGTACAAAAACCATTGCCACTGGGATGTGGGCCGGGCTCCCACCTTCTGGCTGGGCGGGAACTACGAAACCTAGTTGCGCGTCGACATGCCCCTGCGTCTTCGTCCCCTTCTGGCAAGCGCCGGCTTGTCGCTTGCGAGCTGTCTCGCCACACCCGCTGCTCGAGCGCAGCCAGCGCCAGGCCCGGCCCCGGCCCCGGCCATTTCCGCCGTTGCCCTTCCAGTCGTCCCATGCATCGAGGAGGCTGCCGCCTTCCACCGGGTCAACTCGCTGGTACTGCGAGCCATCATCATTCACGAATCGAGAGGAGATCCAACGCTAGTGATGCGCAACAAGAACGGCTCTATCGATGTGGGCTTCGGCGGGATCAACTCGGTGCATTTCGTCGAGTTGCGCCGGTACGGCGTTCAACCCGAACACCTGCTGAACGGCTGCGTGAACACCTACGTCACTGCCTGGCACCTGGCCAAGCAGGTCAAGGCCTACGGCAACACGTGGACTGCCGTCGGGAGCTACCACTCGCGCACACCTGAATACCGCGAACGTTATGCAGGGCTGATCTATGCGGTACTAAAGCACTGGGGAGTCCTACCTTGAACCTAATACGCAGAATGTCGCGTTGCGCCTGGGTAGAACGCGACAGAGGCTGGATCCAGGTCAGCGGCTGATGCAAGCCAGCTTCGCAAGGCCGTATTCCCTCGCAATTCGAACACGTGAAGGGGTTGAAAGGGCCAAGGGTTTGTACAAAGCACAAAGAAAAAGGCCCGCTTTCGCGGGCCTTTTTGATCGACTGACTCATGGGAGGTCTCTTGCAACCCGACCTCAAGTGGTTCAGGACGCATATATATATACGGCGAACAGATCGCAAAACCAACCGGGCTTACGGTCGTCGTCTTGGGGTTGGGCGCGAGTAGCCTGCTTAAAACAAGTACCAGTAGAGCGCAACCGCGCAAGCGCTTGTAGTGATCACGAGGACATTGGTGACTGCCATGCGCCGGCGCGCCCGTCGCATCTCCTCCCGAAGTCGATCCTGGAGGTCGTGCAGTGAGGTATCAGTATTGAACATGATGATCCCATGATATGCGAGCTATCCGAACGGTCCTCGCGATGACGGCCTACACCGGTGTATCGCGAAGCATCCCACTGTGAGTGTTTTTGGGAGTCTGCCATGACGGATGACAGCAAGAAGACCGCGCTTGATCGCAAGCTGATCTCCCTTGAGGAAGATTACGAGGTGCGAGACTGGACCAAGAGCCTGGGCTGCACGCCGGCCGAGCTGCGCGGAGCTGTAAAGGCCGTGGGCAACTCAGCGGAGAAGGTTCGCGAATATCTGGCGACGAAGAAATAACCGGCAGCGCCTGGCGAAGGCCGACGCGCTGTCTGTCTTTAGGGCGAAGCACAATTTCGCAGTCACTGCAGAACCCGCAAAGGGCGGCATGGCCAAGCTGCGACGCTCATGCGCACGATGCCGATGGACGTCCTGGGCGTTGGCGACGTTCTACTCGAAAGCTGAGCGTCTCGGCGCCCATACATGCTGGACGGCACGGTGGCGCGCGGTTGCTCGATTTTTCGCATAGCCAGTACAGGCCACTCAAGGCTTTTTGCCATGCCCGAAGCTGATTCAAGCACTCCCCTTGCCGCGGCGCTCGAGTCAAACCGAGCGGTTCTCCAGGAATTCGCGGAGCGCGTAGACCTTCTCGTGCCCGGCGCGTCGCTGTTGCATGAACAGAATGCGTTCGTCGAACGCGTCGTTGATTCGGTGAAACAGGGCTTCGTCGCCGGAGGCCAGCCCACATGAAGCTCTCTCATCTCGCACTCACGATCATCGAAGATCCAGACCGCCCCAACCAGTTTCACTGGCTATTGCTCGAAGCCACTGGGCACGATGTCCAGCAGTTCAGAGAATACGCGGCCTCTGAGGAAGGCTATGCCACCGCACGAGCAGCCTTTGACGCCGGCGCACTGCGCTGGCGGGCCGAAATGTCTAGTGAGGATGAGGACGCCGATCCGGTAGGTGCTGGCGGCATCGAGCCCGAGTGAACTTCGGCGGGAGCTGCCAGAAAAAAGCCCAGCTCGCAGGTTGGGCCTAACCCTTTAATTCCACCAACCGGCAAAGGGGCTGGTCGAAGTTTTGCGCGACCAGCTCCGCGGACCCTACTCGTTCACTTCAGCCATCCATGTCGGATGACTGCGCGCTGATGTGCGCTCCTACAAGGCCTAGTGAAATGAGAGCTATTTTCCGCCGATGACTCTACATGCACTCCTCGTCGAAGATAACCGCCTGATTCGCGAAAATCTAATTCCGACGCTTGAAGCGCTGTCGCAGGCTCGGATCGAGGGCATAGCAGAAACTGAAACGGAGGCAATTGCTTGGCTCGAATCGCATGATGGCTGGGATGTCGCCGTCGTGGACCTTTTTCTGCGTGAGGGGTCAGGCCTCAACGTGGTGGCGTGGTGCAGCGCAAGGAAACCCAACCAGCGCGTTGTCATCTTCTCGAATTACGCCACGGAGGAGGTCCGGCGCCGTGCCCTCGCGCTGGGCGCTGACGCAGTGTTCGACAAATCCACCGAGGTAGACAGCCTCCTGGACTTCCTGGAGCGCCTTTCGCCTCCGAACTAGAGATCGGGGGTGACGTCTCCGGCAAGCGCGGCATGCCCGTCCGGCGTAATTCGAAGGACGACGGCGCAAGCGGTGTCGGGGTCACCTTCCACCGCCTCGCCCATCTCTGCCTCGACCAGTCCGGCCGCCCGAAGGACGGCCACACAGTTGACGTCAGCGAACTCTTCGACCGTCAGCGGGAAGTTCGCCTTCTCGATTCTGCGAAGAAAGTCCATTGGCATTTTTCTAATTTCCTCATTATTTTCAACCGATCCGAAATGGGGTCCTCCGAACGCACCACAAGGTCTGAACTGTGATTTTTCCAAGTCAGAGTTAGCCCTGTCGGCCGGCACCCAGCTGCCCCTAAAAAGGAGTCTCTGCCCGTCTACCCGAGCCTGGTCGGAATAGCGCCCCGTCCGAAACGCGGCGGGGCGTCGCCCCTTCTTCGCCAGGCTGACCGTCTGGAGAGATTTCGGTCGTCATCACCCCATTCTCCTCCCCGTCGAGCTGTCGCAGGCGCGTGCATGCTGGGCTTCAGCGCGGGGGGTGATGCTGGCCGTCAGCTCATTCTCGCTTGTCATTCCCGCGCTGGCCGCGGCCAGGGCGCAGGAGCCTGGAGCAGCGGCGCGCCGGTGGCCTTGGGCGTCCTGTAGGCGCCATCACGCTACTGTTCATCGACCGTATGGTCCCACACGAGCATTTTCGTCATGGCCGCCGCATGATTCCGTGTACCCTGAGGCTATCGCTCGCTATAGAGGCCCGGCAGCCAGGAGTTTTGCGCGCATCATTCCTTCGCGAAGTGCATGGGCAACATCGGCGGGCATGCGGATCTTTGAGTCAAGGGTTGTTGCCTCGCCTGTCCCCCATCTAGCCACAACCGCAGCTCTCGCAACACCGGGCATGTCTTCGGCCTGTTCCAGGTACAGATCGAACTGTTTATGGAATCCTAGCGGGAGCAATTCACCACGCCCGTCCAGCTTGACTTGCCGATGGCGCGGTCCAGGATAGAAGGCAGACCTCCAGCAGATGCTTACGCTTGTGCAAGCGATGAAGCTCACACGAGCGCCAGCAAAGATGGCGCCGTCGGCGAACATCGTGAATTTTCCAAGCGCCTCGAAATATCGGAATTGCCGGTCGATCTGCTCCTGAAGCGAATCAATCGATTCCGCAGCAAACTGCGCTTGGCAAGCAGCCCTTACGCGACAACCGAGCATGGAGAGAGACCTCGCTGGATGTGTTCAAGGGTGCAAACGGCCAAAAAAATACCATCAAGATGTGCTGCGGCTTTTCCCACGGTGCCAGCAAAAACTTTTGCTGAATGAGCCATTCGCTCATATTAAGACTACTAAAGTATTCTTACTACGATAGAAATTTCGCGAGCCGCAGTAACTGTTGACGTGATGGACAAACTATCATCGATTTTACGTCTATCTGGAGCAGCGCCTACGCCAGGGCTGTGACCGGCAGCCAACTAATTCGCGAAGGATGCAAGCGCCTCCCGATGAGCGGGTAGCAGTTTGCTGCGGCGCGTGGTGTGAGCCGTGGCGCGGTAGGGCAATGGGAAAACACGGTGGCACGGCGCCGAAGCGGGCCAACCAGGCGCGCGCGCGGCGAAACTGCTCGGCATTTCGATTGCAGAGTTGATCTCGGGTGTGTCGGCCGGCGCGCGCGGTGCTGACGTTCGGATTGCGTGGCCACCTAGATAGCTTTTCTATCTAGAGATATATTTTCGATCCTCGAATACCGCTACCTTCGGAATCGTTCTGACGAGGAGGCTGCGGCAAAGGATTGAAAACATGGCTCACGCACATTCGCCCGCGATTTCTGCGGGTTTACCCTATATTCATGCGCATCGCACAATCGCCTAACCATCGAGGGTGGGATGAGGCTGATCGTGCCGCCGCAATACCGGGACCGCTTCGAATTCGTGTTTCACGTCGAGCAGAGTTCCGATGGCCAAACCGTCATGTGCAAAGCAGAAATTTTCGAGTACTCCGTGCTCAAAGCTGTTTTGCAAGTCGCCGATAAAAAGCTGACACGCCTCGAAGTCGCTGAAATGGTCCTAGAGCGCTGTATTCGGTGGGCGGACTTGAGACTTCAGAGCGAAGGTGGTCTTTGATTCAATTGCAATACCGCGCATGTGCAGCCTCTCACTCCAAGCTCAAATCTTGATTCGTCCGACTTCGTAGAGGAACACCTTATCTTTCCGACGCTCATAGAGTTCGGTCGTGCGTGTACTTCATAGGTTGGCCATCTGCTGGGCCACTTCAAGTTTTCCGCCGTTGCGCAGGTACTCGGTGATGCCGGTGGCGCGGAAAGAGTGACATCCCTTGGTGTCGACCAAGACGACCGCAACACGGCTGCCGATCATGCGGTGGACGTCAGCCTGGCTCATCGGTAGCGCCGGCAGCTGCCCTCCCACCCATTTGGCCGAGCGGAACATAAACGCTTTTTTCTCGTCACCCGCCCCGGCTGTGCTTAGATACACATCTATGCACTTCTCGAGCGTGTGATGGCAGGCATCTGGCGGATCTTGCCGCCCTTCTCGTGCAGGCGCGCACAGGTGCGCCACCCCTGTACATAGACATCCTCGACCTGCATGCCGACCGCAGCGCCGACCCGGGCGAAGCTATGGACCATCAATCCAATCAAGCCGCGATCACGCAGGCCGACCGGCGTGTTGACGTCGATGGCATAGGATTGCCCTAGCCTCCTCGGCAGTCAGCACGGGTGTTTATCCCTTTCGGACCCAGTGCTTCGGGCCGCGCACCGCGCTGGCCGGGTGGAAGGGGACGACCCGGCGACCGCCAGCCAGTCGAACACACAAGCAGCGCGGCCAAGTACTGTTGCACGGAAGGTGCCGAGAGATCGCCCTGCAGCTGTTCGACTTTGTCGGCGGCATGGACCGGGCGCAGCGCTGCGAGCTCGTGGAGTGCCTCCCCGACCCTCTCACCAGGTCGCAGACCCGCCAGGGCGGACCCGTAAGCCCTGCGGCTGTTCGGGTTGCGGATGTTGGCGGTGAAAAATTTCAGCGTCCGGTTCGCCGCTGCCGGCGTCGGCGTCGAGATCTTTGGCAGCCTGGCCAGACTGGAGGCGAACGAAGCCGGGCTGGCGGCTTCCGCCAGAGTGGCCTTCTCGCGCGTCAGTTCAAGCCTCGGCCTGTTCGTCGCTCGAGGTTGCTCGCGCGCACGGGGGGAGATTACCGGCGCGTGTTCGGAAGGTCGTGTCCGCTTAGCCATCGACTTGCCCAAGCTCAACCAACCGGGCTGAGGCGATTGAGCACGTTGCATAGGGACGCCGCCGGACTGACGATCCCCGTTAGCATGGTCCTACACGCGCAGCCCATGCTTCTTCCAGCATGAGTTTTTAAAGCGAGGTTCCAAATGACTAAACAGGACATCCCCGGCACCGCAACGGTTGCTCCCGCTATGGACAAGAAGGGGAAAGCCAGAACTCCCCAGCCGCCGACCCCAAAAGAAGTCACGGAAAAGGTAGAAAACCAGCATGCCGCTAGGCCGGGTGACGGTCCAAAGACCAAAGGCGACAAAGGTCGACCATAACCCTCCCCGGGCATAAAACACGGGTATGGCCTATACGAGCGCTTTCATCATCCCTTGACTGGTGTCTCTGAGCACCTTGTCTGTGCGGAGAAGTATCTCTTCCGCCCTGCCCGTGCCGCTCGAGCTGCCATCTTCCGGTTTGGCCGAGGATTGCCTCAAACAACCAATTGAGCTCCTGCAGATTCGCTTGTGCGATGGTCAAAAAAGCCGCATGCCGCTTCCATCGCAACCGCGTACTGGGCTGAACGGGTCGTGATTGCGACGTGGCGTCGGGCAGGATCCTGCGTGAACGCAGAGCCCCCGAAGGACTCAATGGCCGCATCTGCAATACGCGGACGCTCGACCTCATTGAAAAACGGTCGGGTTTCTTGGGCGGCTTTCCCGGTCATCAGCTGCAGTACTTCATCGTCTCGCGGTTCGAACAACTCGCTCTAGTTCTGCTGACTTCTCAGCACTCTACCGCTCACTGGCTCACGGCCGCTTGTGCGGCAACCATAGCCGCCGCGTGTGGATCGTGCTCTCCATAATGAATCTCGCATGGGAAGTTGCTCGTGCGTAATGCAACGGTGTGGCTTTTTGTTGGAGAAATGGCTGCACCAAAAAACTCCGTGCCGTTCGGCGCGAAGGGTTTGGTTCGCGAGCTTTGTTGGAGCTCCACCGGGCGTTGTGTCCCCCGTTGATTCTTTCCTAGGAATCTCGGAGGTCCAACACCAGCGCGACCACGCTCATAACCACGAGGAAATCGCACGAGCCGCAAACACCAGTCATTGGGGCTTCTCCTTTAAAGACGTGACTATGAAAAGATAGCTCTTATCAGAAACAAGATACACCAGTGCGCATTCTCTCCGTCGCTGATAGATTGGCACGGTGAGGTTGTTCCCAGCAACGGCGATGCCACGGTGCGTAGGCACGCTTTGACGGCCTCTCGATCAATCCTTATGGGCGAAACCTTGCAGCCCAAAGCTGCTCATGCTGCTCGTAGTCACTTCATCCCTTCGAGACACGCCTTGGCAAAAGAGCCGATCTGTCTTTTCTGGGAGGCGATGAATGCACGACGGTAGAGTCTGACCATGTGCTCGCTGGTGCCGCGACCGCGCGGCTCCAGCGAAACCGGCCACATTTCCGCGCGACCGATTGGGTCGATTTAGATCGAACCTTTCTGACCATTTAGAGAAGATAGCTACCGGCAACAATCAGATGGTCTACAACTCGCACGTCGACAAGAGAAAGCGTTGATGTCATTGACCCTTTCACGCAGATACGCGTCGCTGTTCGCGCAATGCTCCGCGGCGGAGGGGGTCGAGCGCGGCCAAACTGTACGCTGCAGCCGTCCGTCCCAGACGAGTGTTGGTCGTCTTCGCGTTGGTGCCTCACTGCCGCCACGACGATCGAGTCGCTTGCCTCTGTTTCGAACGAGCCGACAAAGCCGCTGGTTCCAAAGGGAATCACGAGTTCGCGGATGAAAGGCTGTCAGCTGCTTTGCAGCAAGTGAACGGCGAAAACGCAAGCGCGGCCACGCCGCGCTCGACGGCTTCGAGAGCGCGCGACCCCAGCGGTTGCTTGACCTGCTTCGCAATTGCGGCAGCACTCTCCAGCGCTTACCCGCCCGACCGCACTCGTCCAAAATTGACTCTCAGTCGCTGACCTAACCAATGCGAAGTGTCCTACCACGTCTGGATAAATCGACATCTAATGTCTCGATCCCTTATTAACCAGTCTAAAGGATAGCTAAATGAGCAAAGTAAACTCTTCGAATGGAGTATCTGAGTCTGCTTGGTACCCGTCCTCATACGGCGCTGACGACGAAATCGGCTCCGCGAACTTGATCACTCCCGCCCTCGTTCTGAAAGCTGCCAAGCTGATCAAGACTGGGCGCACCTATCCGCTGGCCGTGGAGGTCAATCGTCAGACGCCAGCTTTCCGGCACCGCAGCTTCAAGCTGTTCAACGTTCAGCCTGGTCAACAAGCAGGCCTCACCACCGGCCCGAACAAGTTCACGTTCAACGACGAACTAGTGGAAGGCTGGACTGGCGTCGGCACTCAACTCAATGGCATCGGGCACATTGGTATTGACAACGTCTACTACAACGGCAATCGGGCATCAGATTTTGTCTCTATCGAAGGCGTCAAAAAACTAGGTATTGAAAAGGTTCCACCCATCGTGACGCGCGCAGTTGTCGTAGATATGTGCGAGCATTTTGGACAAAACATTGTGAAGGAAGGTACCGAGTTCACGGCCAAGGACATTCAAGCGGCATTGGCAAGGCATCAATTGATCGTGCAAGAAGGCGATGTGGTGCTATTCAACACCGGCTGGCTCGAACTGATCGGCAAGGACAATGATCGCTTCCTTGAGGCGGAACCTGGTATCGGCCTAGAAGCCGCTGAGTGGCTCGCAAAGCAAAGGATCGTTGCGTTTGGCGGTGACACCTGGGCATCCGAGGTTTACCCCAATCCCACCGGAGAAGAGTTTCCTGTCAATCAGTTCATGCTGGCAAAGAATGGCATCTACAACCTCGAGCTGATCGATACACGCGCGCTTCTGCGCGACGGGGTACATGAATTCCTGTTCGTTCTAGGCCAGCCGCTCTACACCGGATCGACTCAGGTCAATATAAATCCTGTGGCAATTTGCTGAGCGATTCGATGCCCGGGCAGATTCGGAGTCGGCTAGCAAATAGCCAATTAAATTTACGCTCTATTTGGGTTTGCGCAAACGCCACAACCACCGGTTCAGTCTCGGCATCGTCATGCCCCTGCATGAAGGTTTATCGGTTTCCTTCCAGACTCGAACTCTTGGGCGGGGCGGGCCATTCAGTTGCCGAGGAATCCGCAGCGTTGGCGCGAGTCGAGATGTCGCTCTATGAGGACAAAGCATCTCGCTGTGGAATGGCCCAGAACCTCGTGGGAAAGATCCCGGCTTGTTGGCCAGGTTGGATCTCTTGTCGCAAAAGAGAAGTCTCGCCAGGGAAGCGGTAGTTTCGAGAGGATGCTAAATACAAATTATTCGATTGCTTAGCAATATATTATTTAGGTATAGGCTAAATACCTATTGCGTCTCAAATGCTTCCACCAGACGAGTTGAGCATGGGCGAACATGGCGCCAATAAGCTGGAGCATGTCAGCTGATTGAACGAAGGGGACCTGTGCGCTTCACTGCGCGTATTCATCCTAGCTCTTTAGGACCGTGCACGCGTGGCTTTGGCATCCCAGGTCGTCTGGATCGCGACATTTCAGTTTTGTGAATCTCTCGGCCGCATGAATATTCAGCGCGCGCGGGAAATCAGGTCGTTTTTGCAGCCGCCGCAACTAGCGCGCTACGTCTTTTGTGGTCCTAGTGAGGTCGTGCCGTCGTTCGCTTCTTGGCCGTAGGAGATCGGCAGCGTCGGAAGTTTAGGGCGGTCTCGTGCTGCAGCAATTTCTTACAATATCAGTGCGTTCCGTCTCGCCGGCGCAGCCGAGGTCGCGCCTTCGTACATTTATTACGTTCGCCAAATGCCTTCTTCCATTTACGCCACGCGCTTCATTTGCAATGCCCGCCTCGCCACATCGTTGATTGTCGCTTTAGCGATGTCCGCGTGCGGCGGAGGCAGCGGCACAGGCAATGCGGCACTCTTTCTACCCACGGCGCAGCAGCCCGACTCGCCGACTATCGCCCCACCCAGCAGCGGCACGTCGGGTACCGCAAACGTGTTAATGCGCGTCAAGCCTGAGGCAGAAGGCAGCAATTGCACGCATGGTGGCGCGCGTATTGAGGCTGGCGTTGATGCTGATGGCAACCACTTGCTAGTCGACAACGAAGTGACTTCGACTCAATACATCTGCAACGCTGCCGCGGGTGTGGACGGGGCTGACGGCTTCAGCACGCTGGTGCGCATGCGGGCCGAGCCTGCCGGGAGCAATTGCGCGCAGGGTGGTTCGCAGGTGCTTGCAGGGAAGGACCTGAACCGCAATGACCTTCTCGATGACGCAGAGGTGACTAGCTCGGCCTATGTCTGCGGCGGCGCGCCCGGTGTCACGGGTGCCGCTGGCGCGACGGGCGCCACGGGCCCTACGGGTACCGCGGGGTCAGACGGTCACGACAGCCTACTTTCGTTCGCCTACGAAGCACCAGGCGCTACCTGCGCCCAGGGCGGGCAGCGCGTTCAGTCGGGGATCGATCTGAATCGGAACAGCGTGCTCGATGCCGCCGAGGTGACAGCCACGGCCTACGTGTGCGCAGCCGCGCCGGCCGACACACGTTGGGTCAACGTGACGTCCTCGAGTATTCAGGCGGAGACGAACACTGGCTATCTGGCGAACTCAAGCGCCAACCTCACGCTCACCCTCCCGGCCGCACCCACAGTGGGCGATTGGATTAAGGTGGCGGGCGCTGGAAGCGGTGGCTGGACCATCACACAGAACGCGGGGCAGCGCATCGATGCGGTCGGCCTACCCGGCGGATTGGAGTTCGACTGGTCCTCTGTGGCGCTCGCCGCGAGTTGGACCGGCCTGGCCTCGTCCGCTGATGGCACCCGGCTGGCCGCGGTATCTTCCAGCGGCGAGCTGTACACCTCGAGCAATTCCGGCGCGGCCTGGAATCTACGCCTGATGGGTCAAACGTGGAGTGGCGTTGCATCTTCCAGCGATGGACTCGCGCTGGTTGCCGTCACCAACGGCGGAGCCATCTTCAGCTCCACCGATGGTGGTGGCACATGGTCTAACGATGGATCGTCCCGCGCATGGAGCGCAGTGGCCAGTTCTGCCGACGGATCGCGCCTTGTCGCGACCGCGTACCTCGGGCAGATCTGGACCTCGTCGGACAGCGGCGCCAGTTGGACAGCGCGCGAGTCGAACCGCGCCTGGCGCGCCGTGGCCTCCTCGGCAGACGGCCGAGTCCTTGTGGCTGCCACCAATGGCGCCCAGCTGTACGTGTCGACCGACTATGGCGTGAGCTGGACCGCCCGTGCAAGTGGCCAGTTCTGGTGGGGTGTAGCGGCGTCCGCCGACGGACACATCCTGTATGCGACTGTGGATACGGGTGCTATATGGATGTCCTCTGATTCAGGCACTTCGTGGGACTCTCTCTCGGTGAGCAGGAATTGGCGAGGGATCGCCACGTCCTCCGACGGCCACTACGTCGTCGCCGCCTCCAACGGTGGACGAATCTACGAGTCCAGCAACAGCGGCCAGAGCTGGCGCGCGACCAGCGACGCGGGACCTTGGACCGCGGTTGCGAGCAGCGCTGACGGGATAAAGGCGGCGGCCGGCAAGTCTGGCTCAGCCATTGAGCTCGGTGCGCGGCGTGTTTCGACCACTCCGGGAAATGGTGGGTCAATCTCCGGAGGTCAACGAGACGCACTGGAGCTCCAGTACGTAGGCGGCGGCGTGTTCATGCCCGTCGGCTATGTTTTGGCCAACGCAGCGTTCGTGGTCCGCTGAACAACTCTACAGCCCCTGACGCTATGCGCCATCGGGGGTGTTAGAGGTTCAACACCGTGGTGAGAGGGGCCTCGCGACCGCGCTCATGTCACGTGAGCAGCCAAGCTCAACGAGACAGTTTGGGCCCAGCGGTTGTAGGAGTTGGTGCGGCTGTGCTGAAGAACCCGATGCCAAGCTTCACTACCTGAAGCCCCTTGAACTTGAGCGCTCAGCGCACTGCGCGCTATACTGTATTTTCGTACAGTATAGCCGCGAGTTTTGGCCGTTACGGAGGTCCATGCCATGACCACTCCCACCATGTTCATTGCCCGGATTGAGACGACTACAGGAGCCATGTCCATTAGCATTTCGGATATGGACAAGCACAGGGTCTCCAGTGGATTCGAGGCCCTTATGGGGATGCTTGGTCAGGTCGTAAACCCCATTGTCTTAACCAACCACCGCATTCACCTTGACGAGGTTCGACTTGGAACGATGCGGGCAGATCTGAACTTCACGTTTCTCGGGAGCAAGCACGCGCAGCTTGCCTCAGAGGATGCCTTCTGCGACTTCATGAACGAAAACCTTGCCCTCAAAGTCTTTCAGTGCGTCACGGACATCCAGAAGTTGCCAGATGGCAGTTTGGACGTCCATTTCGACGTATTCATGCTCGCAGACGGAAAGCCCAGTCATTGAGCAGCTGCACCCTCCTTCACCGACGGCGGGCATCTGGTTATGGATCCAGACACTCTCCGTCACAAGCGTTTTTGCCACCGCGTACCGGGCAGGTGATGCTCGGCCTCAACACCCTCCTCCCCCTTTCCCCCACATTGCGGCACATGTAGCCTTTGAGGCGTACCGTATGCCGGGCCAACCAAAGGGTGGTGCAACGTTAAGACAAGTACAAGCGAGGGCTTCAAGCGGCGGCGCAATGGCAGCGTCACGATGACTAAGAATTTGCTTATGGGAACGCGCGTGGAACGCGGAATGATCTTGAAGCGAATCCGAGTGGCCCAGGAAACTCCGCGCCACTGATTGGCGGGCTTGAGGCAGGTGTCTTCAAGAGAGTCGGACTTTGCCACCCCGGCACTGCGCAATAGAAACTCAAAGTCAGGGTGCCCATGCCCGGCGGAAGAGTGCCTCACAACGACACGGAAGTTCGCGGCGGAAACCTGGCTCTCCTGTGGTGAAGCGACTGAGAATCGCAGGCCTGGTCGACCCAGTAGGACGAACTGGCTGGAGTAGCACGGATGGCCCATAAGCCTTCATGTTCAAAATTCCCGCTTGCGGAGCAAGACGACAAGACGCCGCGCTTGTGGCGCGGGCCGAGGTGGGCTTCGGTGATGAACACGCGCCACGGCAGTTCGCTACATGGCCATGTTGCTATTTGACTCCGGACGATTGAATCGTTTCAAGTCGGCTAATAACGAGTTACTCAATAGAAGCTATTGCACGGTCCGGTAGTTGCGGATGCAGTTGGGCTAGACTCCGCAAAAAGACAACTGTTGTTGCGACACCGTGGCGCGCGGTGCTCCTGACAAAGCCAGAGGTGGCTCATGCGCATTCTTATTGCTGAAGACGACCAGGTGCTGGCCGATGCTTTGCTACGCAGCCTGCGTAGTTCGGGTGCGGCGGTCGACCGTGTGGGCGATGGCTCGCAGGCAGATACCGCGCTCATGACCCACAACCAATTCGACTTGCTGATCTTGGACCTCGGCCTGCCCCGCTTGCACGGCATCGAAATCCTAAAGCGCCTGCGCGCGCGAGGCTCACAGCTACCCGTGCTGGTACTTACAGCAGCCGACAGCGTAGCCGAGCGCGTAGAGGGCCTGGACCACGGTGCCGACGACTACATGGCTAAGCCTTTCAGCCTGCAGGAGCTTGAAGCGCGCGTGCGCGCCCTTACGCGACGCGGCATGGGTACCACCAGCAACATGATTCGTCACGGCCCGCTGGTGTACGACCAAGGTGGGCGAGTGGCCACCATCAACGGCAAGATGGTCGAGCTGTCGGCGCGCGAACTGGGACTGCTCGAGGTGCTGCTGCAGCGAGCCGGTCGACTGGTGAGTAAGGACCAGTTGGTCGACCGCCTGTGCGAGTGGGGCGAAGAGGTGAGCCTGAACGCGATCGAGGTTTATATCCACCGCCTGCGGAAAAAGATCGAGATGGGCCCAGTGCGCATCGCGACGGTACGCGGGCTGGGCTACTGCCTCGAAAAGATCCCGTGACGATCACGCGGCAGACCAGAGTGCCCAGACTTCGATGCTGAGCGAACTTTGATCTCGTGCTGGAGCGACCCGTCGACATCAAAGCCTCACGGGCCACGTAAACCGCCTTTGAGCCGCTTGGTAGCTTTTCAGTCATGTTTCATCGCCAATGATGCAGCCAGAAAGCCTCGCTGTTGATCCTCTCATTCGCGCGCAGCGAGAAATTCAGTGACGCGAAGAAAAGTCGCTCAGTCATCGTAGGATGACTGAGCGACTTAATATCGACTTCGGGAAATTTCGTGACTAGAAAAAACTCCCTTCGACACGCTCGTTAAACGCATACATCAATTGCCCGTACAGTTGCGACACGGCGTCGAAAACCTCTGGGCTGATGTCGCAAAGCGCCCTTCCGTAACGCCCTTCTGCGCAATCAAAATTGCAGGCGATCTGGCAAGCCGCGGACACAAACTCATCTGGGTCCGATAGGACCCGAAAGGCCTCCGCGTCCAACGACACCCAAAGCAATACCGTCTCGGAGGCGAAACTCGAGTCCACTTCCCGGCACGTAAGCAGGGGCGATGTATTCGCCAACAGTCGCCGATGCGCTTGCGCGCGGTCGTCAATCTGAAGCCTTGGACGCCTTTCCAAGAAGTTCTGCCCTGCCGCGAGCTTGGAGGCGAAGTCATCCAAAGCCGCCGCGAGGTGCGCTTTGCGCACACTGGCATCCAACATTTTGATGATCGAGCGGTCATGGTCGCTAAGCTTTCGCTTTCCTGCCACGACTTCATCAAAGCTCCCAATCAAATCCTGAAGAATTCTTTCACGCTCTAGGTCTCGAAACATTTCCTCGAACAACACCCAATCATCGTCACCGGCCACGTGATCCACCGCCTTTTCATACGTCGTATCGGTCATACCAACCCTCAATGAAGAGCGCTCCTGCGGGCTGCAGGTTTATCGCTTTCGAGTAGGAGATGAGTGCACCGAAAGAGAAACCAGGCGTTCGGCCAAGCAGCTGCTGTCACCGCATTGCCACTCTTTGCTGCGGGTGTATCTTTTCCAGTCGCGCAACACGCCATTTACGGCTAGTTGGCCTCAGTCGCTGATCGGATGCGGATGTGCTAGGTGGTACGGGGTGTCTGAACCCCATCAGCAATAGCCAAGCCAAAGCCCAACGAACAACGGTGATATTGCCAGCGAGCTACTTCCGCATTCGATCGCGGGTGCTGTTGAAAGGGGCTCAAGCGGCAGACGCTTAGCCAATTCGTTCCATCCGGCGCACCCGCCCTAAGCAGCCGAAAGGCGCTCGGTCCAATGGCTCATTGCCACCCCTCAGCGGGAGAAGCGCATGGTTCAACGTCAATGACCAGATCACCTCCGAAGCCCTGCGCCCGCGCGCGTGTGCAGCGAAGCGCGTGGTGCCACGCGAAGGTGCCATGAGTCGATGCGGGAACAAGGTCTCTTGGTTGCCAAGACAGGCAACTCTCTGGCCAATGCCGAGGCCGTTCAACAAAACTCGTACACGGAACTGCCCAAGACCAGACGGATTTGCGCAGGTTGGCACAGGAGGCTCGATTTCCTATTATGGGTAACCGCAAGTGCTCACCCGAATTCCATGCAGCCCCGTTGCCTGCAAGAAAATTAAATCGCTAGAGGACTGAGTCATGGGAACGAAGCTCAGGATTGAACGAGTTTTGGGAAGGAAGGTTGGTTGTTCGCATTTTCCCGGAGAGCCAAATTCGAAGCCCTCAAGGCTGATGAGCTGCTATCCTCGTTCAGAAGCGCAGGGGCAGCCTGCGGCCGTCTCGACGTAGAAAAAGAAAAAGCGCCAAAACCTGAAGAGGCTTTGGCGCTTTAGTTCGACCCGTTTCAGAACGGGATAGTGTCATCTTCCGCAAAGTTCGCTGGAGCTTGTGCAATGGCGCGAACCCGCTTTGGAGCTTTGCTTAAAGCAGGCGCTTCAGGTTTGGAAGATGCCGAAATTGCTGCATTCTCAGCAGATCGCGGGTCATTGCCAAGCTGAATGGTGTTCGCAAAAAGACACAGCGAAGCGCCAATACCGTTCTGACCTTCGTAACCCCGAGCAAACGGTAGTCCATCGACTGTGACTTCCTTTCCTTTCACAAGGTACTGTGCCATCTTTGCAACTCGATCGCCGCGAAGCTCCACATCGAGGAATGCGGTGCGATCTTGGCTGATCTTGACCGCCATCGTGAAGCAGGCCAATGGCTCCTTCCTCGCGTCGTTGTCAAAAACCTTGACGTCCTTGGTCAAACGACCGACGGCGATAGTGTTGAGGTAGTTCATATTCGTTCACTCCGAGTGATCACGTTCCGAACAGACTGTTCGGTTATCGCGTCCGATATGAAGATGTGTGCACGCAAAGGGAACGCGCCTTCCCTCGATGCATGTCACCGGGCCTAGGCACTTTTAGATTGCGCCGAGCCAACCGAGGCTTTTGCGGCGCTAATCACAAGGTTCTCTTGGACGTGGGGTGAATCAAACGAATGTTTCGATGGCACGGCAAGGCCAGCCACTGGCCCGTGGATAGTTGCTCTGCACGTCAAAGGCTTCGTTGCCAATCACGTGACAGCTTGCAGCTTGACTTGCAGAAGACGAGAGAGCGACGGAAGCGCTGACGGCTGGCCGTGCTGAACATGAAGAGAAGTCACAGCATCGGGTCCTTGTTCTTGCTCTCCCGCTTCAGTTCTTTCTTCGCATTCGCAAGCAGCTTTCGCAGCGCTGCGGAAAGATGCTCGTCAATGCTGAAGATCAGGTCCCTCTCCTTCGCATCCTCTTCAATCCTTCTGAGATCCTCTGCAATCGCAGGATCAGCGTTAAACATGATGCGAACCGTCTGCCTCTTTGCTTTGAACATGCTCATAGCATCTTCTCCTTTCTAGCGATTTCTGACCACGCCGCGCCGACGTCCGGCAGTCTTCGCACGTAGCCGATCTGCCGAGGAAGATCTGGCATGACTTCCACGTCCGACCGGGTTCGCTTCCATTCGGCGACCAGTAAGAATCGCAGCTTCTTCACCTGTTCCCGCACACCTGCGAACCCAGGGCTTCGCCAGGTCGAGTGGGCAAGCTGCGCGAAGTCACGGTCACGTCGTCCGCGTATTGCGCCTACAAAAGCGTTTCGAATCTGATCGACCCGAAGGCGGGTATACCGCCACGTCCAGCTAGGCATCTTGGAGCCAGCGCGGCTATGGCGCACAAGCTCGTAACCCGTTATCTCTATCCGATCTTTTGTCACTGAACGCCAGACATCGGTTTTGTCATCGACGCGACCAGGATAGAGAAGAACGACCCAATGGACGACCTCGGCATCTGGCTCGTAATAACCAACCCATGTGTACGTCCCTGCCCCAGCCTTCCGCCGTCGAGAGGTCTGCATAGCAGTGAGATTAAGCGGGTATCGGGCGCTTAACTTTTGCGTGAGGTTCGGTACATTTTCTAACCGGCTCTGCCCCTGAAAGAACAGAGAACAGCCGTTGCGCGCGCGGTCTGCGATCCTCTGCATAAACGCTGACTTCTTTGTAAAGATCCAGGGGTTTTTTGAGTTCCAAGAAGACGTTAGCATGTCGAGACTTTTATGCGAATATTATTATTCTCCTATTATGCAATGCGCATCGACGGCGCCGACACCAGCGACGAGCGCCGGTCCACGCGCAGGTTCTCGGCCACCAGGTGGCCCACGGTGCCGTTGCCCGAAGACGCATAGGCGAGCTGCTTTTTCTTCGCGCCCGCCAGCAGCGCCGCCAGGCTGTCGTAGGGGCTGGCCGCGTTCACCACCAGCACCGA